>JAUEJL010072535.1:0-16385 GCA_032274825.1 Drosophyllum lusitanicum | reverse complement strand
TCGAGAAAGTCTCATATTGAGTTTTTCTTTCGTCGGTACAAAACAATTATATATTTAAATAAACAAATATAAAATAAAATTTTAATTTATAATTACCCGTATATTTACATGAACATTTAAACTAGTCTACTAACAATAAACGAATACTTATGTTAATTAGAACAATTGTGCTAATGTTTCTAAAGATATTTTTAGGAACGTATGTTTATGTTTGAGTTTCTTTTAATTCCATGGTTCTATTAACATGGTATTATTTTAAATTTTACACATAAATTTAAATACTTCTTACTTAACCCGATTACCCGTTCACATCTTATCGACTATTCAAATAATACCTAACAAGTTTTACAACATTGCTCTACCTATCGATTATTGTCACCAAACATACGAAATTTGTGCCAAATATGGATTCAATGTATCAAGTAATTTTGAAAGTCAAAGAAGTTAGATAAAAATAAGTTAATAAATCAACATAATTTGGATATTCAACTCGCTAAGAAAACAAAATGACAACCCATTAATTTTGAAACCTTTGAAACAATTACAAGTTGCTGTATTTGATGTTTTCCTTAAAATAAATATTACATTAAATTACAAAATTGATCAATGTAGTTTAGTACTTTTATGGGTTTTTGGTCTTTGAATTCGAAAATTTACGGGTTCAGTATATCCTAACTTGACAATCTTTTACTTTTGGTCACTCGTCAACTTCGAATTACTTAATTACCTTATCATATTAATTTATTCATTTTTAGTATTACTTTGTTTGATTTATAGTATTCAATAATAATTATTTTCTTACTAAATAAAAACATCTCTATGTTTCAGTCTCATGCAACCACGTTTTTTTTTCTAACTCTCTTCTCCCTCTCAACCACCGCTATCCCTAGCTAAATTATTGACCATATGTCACCGGCACCCCAAGCAATGACTCTCTTCACTGCCTCTGCTCGCGACTTCCACCATAGCTTGTAGCCAAAGGATCTTAGGCTCTACCACCTCAAAACACACATGTTACAATTCCATGCCTATTAGAATATTGTTGTTGCCTTAATTAAACTATTGTGTATGTGTGTATTAAGATCGTTGAGTTATTGGTGTGGTTGACCAAATGTATTGTCAGTTATGTAATACTAGTTTTACTTTCAACTAGTGATAATTAAAGAGTTGACCTCGGATGTATTATAAGTCACTTTTCTTTTAATAAAATCGATTTTGCTGTTAAAAAAAGATTGATGAGTTAAAAATGATCATAACTGATGTGAATCACGTGACATAAAAATAAGGAGTGAAGAAGAGACGACTTATTATACTTTTATAGAAGTTTATAAAAAAATTATGTATACATTATTATGATAAACTAAGTTCCTAACTTCTAGAAAATAAATGTATACTTAGCCGTCTCATGGTTCCAAATCATATGTAAGATCGTTTAATAATATTTTTTTTTGAAAGGCAAAGATCATTATATCATATACCAAATTTGAAAGTCATACAACCTCCGGAAAAGAGGATATACCACTACACAAGGTGTGATGGTGGAATACCCAAATAAGACCCATCAAAATATTATTAATTAAAAGTGCTAAAAAAATCAAAACTAATAGTAACTTTTCATTATACTTTATAGGGAGAAAATTTACATATAGATTATGTTAAGACCCTATTTAATCATGATTTAAGGTTATAGTCTTTTTGAAAATTGAGGCACTAGAAAGTGATGGCTCTGTGATTCCCTATGATGCGCTTGCACACATCCTCTTACTTCTATTGAATTTTATACTTAGGGTTTGTTTGGTTTGTGGGATTTCGACGAATTTCACAGGATTTGCATTTTAAATCTTTTGAAATCTCATGTTTTGTTGAAAATAAGAAGGAATGGATTGGGATTTCAAATCCTGTAGGTGTGGGATTTTAAAATCCTTGGTGGAGGGATAGTATTTCTAAATCCCTCTTATATGAGATTTCAAAATCAGGACTTATCTAATCAACAATTCACGGTTCGCCTTCACTATACCAACCGACGCTTCAACGCCGTCGCCTTCACCGCCTCCACCTCCACCTCCTCCACCTCCCTTGCCCTTCACAACCTTCACCGCCATCGCCCTTCACCGCCTCCGCCTCTGCCGCCTACGCTAGCCTCCGCCGCCGTCGCCCTCACCGTCTCTTTCTTTCCCGTCTCCGAGCTAGTCAAGTTGTGAATGTGAGTCGGCTCTTTCACAATCTTTCCCCTAGAAATCTCATTTTCTTTTATATGAACCAAATAAGAGATTTGATTGGATTTGAAATCTCATGGGATTTGGAATCCTTAGAATTTCAAGTCCATAAACCAAACACCCCCTTAGGATAGATGTCTAATGGTAACTCCTGATCTTAATTAAGAGTAAAAAATCTTTAATTCATACATGAATACTAACAATCACTTGTGCATTATGCAAAGTATGAAACAAATTTATACCAAACACTTCTAATATAAGAAAACAGTTAGAAAAATACACATACTTTCTCTTAAAAGAATGACAACTACAGTAATAAGTTTCGGAGATAAAAGTAGATAACATGTGATTTTAATCATTAAAAATGACAACATGTTTCTTTTTTGACAAGTTATAGTTATAGCTTGCTTTTAATTTTTTTAAATCATGAAAAAAAGAAGCATTTAAGTTACAATCATACCAAAAAAGAAGTATGTTGCACTTTTAAAAATTAGAATTACACTTTTTTTCATTTTTATCCACACCCCTGGTTATTAATCTCTTTAATTTTAAGGGTTAAGTCCGCTAAATAACATTTTTTGAAAAGTGTAGATATACGTAATTTACCTTTTTATTGCCCAATTAGGTAACATACTTTATGGTTTAAGGTAACCACCATTGGATCATCATCAAATCTTGGCGACCTTACTAGAATTCCTTCTTGGTGATAATGATGGAGTATAGGCCTTATGTCGGCCGTTGTTGCCGGAATTAAAGAAAAGATCAACACACAACTACAACTGCAATGATGACCGACATGAGGCCAATCGGAATCCACCATCACCACCTCGAAGAAATTCGGGTCAAGTCATCAAAGTTTGGTGGTGATAAAATGGTAAGAACTCCAGGTAGAGCCAAAACTCTTATAAAAAATTCAAGAAATCACTAACTTTAACAAGTCGTCGCAAAGTAGGTTATCTATTTGGGTAATAAAAAAAAGAAAATTACCTACATTAACAATTTTAAAAAAGTAACGATGCTATTTAGTTGCCTTAACTCTTCTTTTAATCGAGTCTTTAACCACGGTAATATTTTTTATTTTTCATAAGATAGCATTATATACTTAGTTAGATATTCGTTCGTTTTTTTTTACTGAAAAGCTGGAATATTCATTCATTCATATACTTAAAGGATCAAATGAGCAAAAATAACCCCGTACAAAAAGAGGGGCTAATGTTGGACCTCCGAGAATATATCCTCTTGTAGTATCGATTTAGTAAAACCATTTTTTATTCGTTCAGTTTAGTAAAATCATTTTTTTATTTTATGTTAGAGAATATTAGGATCGACAAGATATATTTTACATGTTTCAGAGGGTTTCTTGTCTTACAATTTGATTGTTAGGTGAAGGATATATGTCACACACGTCAAAATGAGCCTTCTGATATTATGCATGTGTACGACCGTAATACGATATGTTTTGAGAATTTTATTATATGATAAAACTTAAAGTAATATTGCATTAAAAAATCAAACTTATTGGCAAATTCCTATTAGTCTTTTTTTGAATGTAATCACTCGGCAGTCGGCACAAAAAGAGGCCAACTATGTCACCTTATATACAACTCACTAAAATCTGAGTGGCTGAGTGCAACTTTTCATGCATAAGTTACAAGTAAATTCTAAATACACACAGTACGACATCACACCCTAAAATAAATCAACTCTCTAAAAAATTAGTAAGCATTGTTAGTTCTCTAAAAATAACAATTATTCAATCGTCATTTTGGAGGACTAAGAAGATATTCTTTCCATGTAGCCATCTCGTGAGCCACATCCAACATGGTCGGTCTAGTTGATGGGTTCTGTTGTGTACATATCAGCCCGAGCTCTATGAGCTCCACAACCATGTCATGCAATAGGTTAGTATTGTATGATGTGGCATTACTAGTAACCGGTTTGTAGTTCATTAACGCCTCTTTTATGATGGGTTCGAGCTTGTATGGGTAGTGGCTTTTAACCCATACATGTAAGCTTGAACACTCGTGAAAAACCATATCCATAGGACGTTTTCTTGTCAACATCTCTAACAACAAAATTCCGAAACTATAGACATCTCCTTGTGACGATGCTCGTCTACCCATACCATATTCTGTTTTCGGAATACGAGAAATTCGTGAGAAATATACCAAAATATTAAAGATCTTTATATACGGTTAAAGGTAGGGTATTAGTTACCTGGAGCAATGTAACCGATTGACCCGCAAAGCAAGCCGTCTGTCGAGCTAGCCGAAGGGGAGCTACCTGCAACCATTGGGATCTTCTCGACCTCATGTTTCACCAATCTAGCAATACCAAAATCCGAAAGTATGGCATTCATGTCATCGTCAAGAAGAATATTGCTCGGTTTAAGATCACAATGAGCCACCTTAACCGGTGCATAGTGATGCAAGTAGGCTAACCCTTCGGCCACATCGCTCAAAATTTGAACTAATTGAACCAAGTCCAAACAAACAGGCCCTTTCCTTGGGTACAGATGGTCTTCAAGGCTCCCGTTCTGCATTAAAGGCATAACGAGAGCCTTGAAATCGGATCTGCTACATATCGTGATGATCCGTATCAAATTCCTATGGCGGATATTCTTTAAGACTTCACATTCTCTATTAAAACTCCCCAAGATATCCTCTGTTTTCACATAACTTATAACCTTCACAGCGATCTTTGTTTTGTCTTTTAGAATACCCTTGTAAACTTGCCCAAATCGACCCGACCCGATTAGACTTGAGCTGTTGAATCCGCCTGTTGCTTCCACGAGTTCTTGATGAGAGATTTTTGGGTAGTTTTGTTCTTTTCTTTCATGTTCTTCATCTTCTTCATACTCGACTTTCCCACTAAAGATTTTTGAAAATTTCCTTTTTTGTTTCGACTTGAAAATCATAGGAATCAAAGACATTAAGAAGATAGCAATGACGAGTACAGTAAGCAAAACTGGTAGTCGTATCGAGCGTTTTTTCTTAGGGTTTTTACAGATTGGCAGCCCGGAAATTGAACTACTACAAAGCCCGGGATTCCCTAGAAACGAATCGATCTGTAGAGACGAAAAGGATGTATTCCCGGAGAAATTGTTAAACGAAAAATTAAGTTGTTTCAACGTCGAAGATGTTTGAAAAGATTCCGGAATCTGTCCGGACAATTTGTTTAATGAAACATCAACTGTCTCAAGAAACGGTAACTTCCCAATTGAATTAGGAAGATGACCATGGAGTGCATTGTTGGAGAGATTTAGAAGTTCAAGAGCAATGCAACTTCCAAGTTGTGTCGGAATCTCGCCGGAAAAGTTGTTAGATGATAAATCCATGGCGAGAACCATGTTCATTTTGCTGAGCTCGGGTGGTAAAGGTCCAGTCAAGTGATTGTATGAAATGTTTAGATACAATTTCAAGCTGTTCAATCTAGCGAATTCTGTTGGAAGAATACCCGAAATTTGATTATGTGAAAGATCAAGAATCTCCAAGTTTACACATTGTGCAAGGCTCGTGGGAATCGTTCCCACAAGCATGTTATTATGAAGCAAGAGTCTACGAAGCTGTGAAAGGCTTGAGAAAGTGTCGGGGATTGAGTTTGAAAGTCGATTTTTTGACAAATCGAGAAGACCTAACGGAGAAACATTTCCAAAAGCAGGTGGGATTTCACCGGAAAGCAAGTTATCTGATAGGTAAAGCCGTTCGAGTTTCGCCATTTGGCATAGTTCCTTTGGGATTGTTCCGTTGAGAAAATTGCTAGACAAGTTGAGAAGGGTGAGGTTCACAAGATTACTGATATCCGGAGGAATACCTCCAGATATCTGATTTCCATCTAAATGTAACTGGACCAAACCCTTAGAAAGATTCCCGACTATATTAGGAATCTTTCCAGATAGTCTATTTCCAGCCAACTCTAGTTCTTGTAAATTTGGGGAGTTAGTTAAACTCGAAAAGAAACTTTCAAGAGGACCTGAAAAACGATTATAAGACAAATAAACATACTGCAAATTCGACAAATTCTTCACAATCTCAAATGGCAACTCCCCTTCGAAAAAATTCGACTCAAAATCCAACCATTTAAGCTTTGAAGAATTTGAAAGAGCTCGAGGTATTCGACCCGTAAGTTGATTTGACCATACGAGTAGAAACCGTAGCTCTTTAACTTCACATTCTTTATCTAACGGAATATTTCCACTAATCGAATTATTTGATATATCAACATACTCCAAAGAAGACGAGCCATTACAAAATAGTGCCACCGGGATCTCTCCACCGAGCTTATTACTTCCCAAATCAAGGTATTGCAACCCTCGAAGAAAACCTAATTCAAACGGGATCCTACCTCGAAGAAGATTAGACGATAAACTCAATTGCTTAAGCATCGAAAGATACCCTATCTCTCTAGGGATATAACCCTCAAAGAAATTTCTAGAAAGATCCAAAACCCTTAACCGGTTAAGCATCGAAATGGCGGGAGATATGGTACCACGGAGCGAAGCTCCACTCAAGTCTAACTCGAGAACGGAAACACGATTTTCATCGCATGTGATTCCTGTCCAGTTACAGAAATGAACTCCCGAGTTGTTGCTCCAGCTCTTGAGAACGTTTCCGGGGTCAGATGTGACCCCGGAGATGAACATCAGGAGAGAAGCTCGTTCGTTAAAAATTTGAACGTTCTCGTCTCCCGAAACAATAGTTAGAAAAACCAAAAAAAGAAAAAAGGAAATCATATTTCTTTTTGTCTAATGGAAGAGAGAGATAAAAATGTATGTATGGATGGAAAGGGAACAGGAGATGAGTTTATATATATAGGTGAAGTGGATTAAGGTATATGATTTGAGTAATAAATCTGGGTTTGTGCCTAACTACAGTTGTTAATATATATTTGGCGGCTGCTGATGTTTGACTCTTTAAAGTCAACGAATGAGAGTTGGCCGCGTGGGAAAATATGGTTCGCTTTATCAGCCGATATATTAGTATTTGAAAAATGGAAATATATATAAAATTATATATATTTATATATATTATAATATAATATTTAAATCTTTGATGGTGGGAGAAGAGGTGGATCGAAAAGGTTTGCGAAGTTTGTGGGAAACATCAAGGCCATCGGTTTGATAGTGTATAAAATTGATTGAAGCATATGTTATTTTACTATTGTTAAATACTAGGCTGGCAGAAGAATGTTCTATAAAGTTTATATTTAATTTATAGTTTTAATGGACTAATTTTAGCCTTTTGATCAATACTATCAATAGTTCTAATTGCATTTTAAAAAATCTGAACGGAGTGACATTTTCGTAATTCACATGTGATGTTTTTACAAATCACATGTGATTGAATATTAAAATTTTAGGACTATGTTTTTTACATAGACTTTATTGAACACAACTCTAAATTGGTTATATAGGATTTGTTTAAAAAATAATAAATAATAAATATTAATAAAAAGATATTAAATAATTATAAAAGCGAAAGAAATGAAAATATTAAAAATATTGGTGATAGATGGTGTTAACATATAGACAAATGAAGAAAGCGTCGACGCGGGGTTGAGGGCATACGTGGCGGAAGAAATGTGGTATTAAGATACAGAAAGACATGATTGTATTTATTGTACAACCTTTGATTATTATTGTTACAATTAAGACAATGAAGTCACGTTTTTATTGTTTATAATAAAAAATAAATAAAATGATCATAAAAAAAATTTTAAATGATAAAATTAAGAATTTGGTTAAATATAATATTTTGACATATTATATATGATAAATATGATATTTGTAAATTAAGATTGACAAATATGATATTTTAAGATTTAATAAGGACATATATGAAAATCTTTTAGTATTCAATTTTGACCAAGAAAAAGTCAAAATAGAAATTTCAATTTTGATTAAATGGATTGTCAAGATTAAGCAATTAAAATATATTTTATTAAATGAATAGTTATGATTGTTCAATTAACTTGATGCACGTTAGTCTTTTATTTATATTAGAAGATTACAAATAAAAACAATATTCATCGTGTTTTCTGTTATACAAAAAAATCGTAAACTTATGAATCTTGTGGATAAATAATACGGTGTTACTATTTGAACCCCTTCCTCTTATATACCAAACATATTAAATCAATCTATTACAGTTTTCAATACATGTTATACACTCATATATATCACATCATAGAGGGTTAATTTAAATTTTTAAAGAGTTTAAATATAATCACCATAAATAATATGATAGAAATATTATATAATTGTATTGTCAAGCAAGGACATAATCAAGTTGATAGGTTTTTAAAGAAGACTGGATGAGCTCATGGGCATCAACTCTGATTTGAAATAACTTTTTCCCCAACTTCATAATTAGGAATTAGATAAAGACATTGTCAGGCATTTGAGAGAGGCTCACAAGTTAATAATTTGTGGGTTGGTTCATGACTTTTAGTCTCTTCTCAAGTTTGTTTAGCATGTAATTGAGGTTGAGTCATGGACCACCTATTCATTCATTGTTCTTTTGCTTGTAATATTTGGTGCTAAATGTTTTGGTTGGTGGGTTGTACTTTTAATATTTAGACTTAGTGTTGAAACTTATCAATCTATCAGATTCCTTCTATCAAATAGTTTTTGTCTAACGGTATTAGAATTTAAAAAATGTGTTTCGCATCCTTAAGGTTATGTGTTCAAGTCTTGATAGTGGATATATGATGTAAAATTAAGTAATTATGTTTAGCTGTTAAAAAAATAGATCCCTCCGTGTCATGCCATAAGTTGATTGTTAGGTTTTCAAGGGGTGTGTTGCATTGGGGTTGTGTTTGATCTGGAAGCATCAGGGTAAAATTCTACATGTTGAAGATAAAAGTTCGTTTGAGAAGTAATAATGTATTTAGTGGGTTGGTTTCATTCTCCTACCTCTACCTTTCAAATAGGAACAAGAAGATCAATTTTGGTGAAAAACAATTTTTGTTGAACCGGCATGTGTGCTGTGTTAGATTGGTTGATAAGGGAACTCATTGAATTATGTTGTCGTTTTCATATCTTGTATAATTGACATTTTTCGACGTTACAATAAAGTCCGTCTGCTTTTAAAAAAATCTATAATATTATTTATAGATGTGTTAAAAATGTAAATCAACCTTAGTAATTTAAGATAGGTTTTTTTGTCTTTTCACTTAATATTTATGAAAAAGTTATGATGTCAGTGATGTATCCTATCTTTAAATATAAATAAAGGACTAATTTTAGTCATTTTTATTAGACAGTCCTATCCGTTTCTTTTGATCAATTTAGATCTCAACTATCCATTGATATTGAACTTAAAATTTGATTTTGACTTTTATAAGTCAAAGTTGTTTACTTTCTTTATATTTTAAAATTATTATAAATAATTTAAATCTAATCGTACCAAAATTACAAATCAAATTAATTACTTTCATATTAATTTTATTTTTAATCTAATTATGGTAAATTAATTTCCGAAGTTATATGATTTTATGTATGAAATTTTAAATTAATGTACAATATTTAATTTTTAATTATATAATTGTAGCAATAATAATCGACTCGTGTCGAAACTTCTAACGCTAGTCTCCGTATTGACGCCGTCTCTCGTCAGTTTTTTAATTCTTATAGTTTTTATGTTTTATAATGATTAAATATCTTTTTATTGATGATTAATATTTATTATTTTTTTCAATCAACTCGTGTATCACACGAGCATTTAATCTAGTTTTCCAATAAAAGAAAACCATAATATCTCAAACTTTCCGTCATCACAACTGTATTTTTTACCAAATGGTTTGTTGCCTAGAGGTATCTTGTGTTGTGGAGTAGTGCCTCCTCTCAAGAAGTTGTAGGTTCAAGTCCCGTTGTGAACAATAGAGTAGATTTATGGATAGATTTAGTGATGTGTGTGTTTGCCGTTCAAAAGAAAATCACAACTATATTTACTCATTTTATAAGTACTAAGCATGTACCTCAATTTGATTCTCAAGAGAACTCACCTCATATGAAACTTATGTTATTTAATTACTTGTAAGCTTGCCTTCAATTACTTGGAACATGATGTCTTGCTTCACAAACTTTAACCTTCTCTATGGCTGTACTTGTTTATCTCTTGGGGTTCACAAGTGGTCTCATTGGTTTATCATTTGACTAAAAGCAATGAGTTTGAAATCAACATTTACTTTTTATTAGATTGTAATTAGTGTGAATTTTAATTACTATAGTATTATCTTGGGAACTTTATTGGTTAATGATTTCTCATCTTTTTTACCTAATCTTCCAATTCCCTTATTTAATCAATTTTAGGTTTTTTGTAATGGCTAACACACACTCCTAAATGTACACGATATTTACAATGAAACTTGAACCCTCAATCCCAAGAGGGGAATACCTTAATCACATATTGAAACACATACACACTCTAACATAGAATAGGAACATACTAACATATGAAATGAAACATACGGAACAAAAAATCTAAATCTAAACGCATGCATATATCCACTAAGGGAGAAGTGAATTTGAGAACCGCTCTTAATGTGAGAATCACGTGGACCATTTGTAACCACCATTAATGCTCATTAATAACTCATTGATAGGGGTATTTTGGCTATTTATATATTAATTGCGTCCCGTTGGATGAATCATTATTTAATGAAGCTTGATTATGCCATATATCTCTCTATTAATGAGTCTTTAATAAGCCATTAACATTATTAACCATCAATTTATTTTAATCATAGTTCAAGATTATCTCCCGCAATAAAAACAATTTTCAAATGAACCATTCGATATTATTATATATATACATATATAATTATTTATAATTATTTACGTGTGTATGTAATTGTATATGTTATGTATAAAAAATGGTAGTGGTGAACATGTCATTGTGCCTAACCTTGGAAAGCTAGTTTCAACTCCAAACCGATATTTCTTTGTTTCAAATTGTTGTAGTGGATGCTGAGTCGTGTTTAAGATAATGAATGAATGATTATTTGCTCTTTTAACTATGATTAATTAATGTTTATTGTAATAGTGTCTTAATATTATTTGAGAATTGCGAGAAGCATTTATAATCATGTGGTTTTTAGACTTTTACTTACAAATTAATGATATTGTGCTTTTTTTAATTTTTGCTAAAGATAATCTATAAGATATTTTAACAAAATACTTTAAAGAATATAATATAATTTATACATAAAATTATTTTATCATATACGATAAATGATTGTTTGGATCATAATACACTTAATCACAAAAATAAGAATAATAGAAGTGAGATTTTAGGAATATAAAAATCACAATTATTATATTATAATAAATTAATATTATGCACAAATAACCACTTATGTTTATTTAGTATTGAGGTTGGTATTTCTTTTTCTTTCATCAAGTGAAATGATATCATGATCATGGTGTCCAATTGTGTATATTTTAGTAACATCTAAATGATATTTATCTTGTCTACCTTCTTAAAATAAATAATACTTTGCTTTCTTTATTTTAATTAAAATATTTTCTAATTAAATGGTGAATTTACTTCTAATTTACCTTAGTTTATTTAGTAGAGGTAAGTTTTATTTTTAATGGAAAATAGGTTATTATTTTCTGTAATCTGCTGCTTAAAGTAAAAAAAAGTTAGACATAGTAGTTTTTTTATAAAAGATTAAATGATAAATTACATGAAAATATAGTAAACTTTGTGTTAAGTATTATTCTATAAAATAAACTTATTATTTTAAAAAACGATACAATAACTTTCATACTTCTCTCGTTATACGCAAGTTGTTTTATAAAATGTGAATAGTAGTAACTAAAAATTAGATACGGAAAAGAGTTGTTTGCTTAGAATGAAATCGAAAGATTATGAAAATTGGTTGCATTATTTAAAAAAAAAACTTAGTTGTCTAAAACAGTAATTAAGACAATTTATTATATTTTAATCCAATTTACCATATAATAAACTGACCAAAAGTTGGAATAAATTACAAGTAAGTTATTAGTTTAAAGTATTTCTTTTTTAGAATAATGATGATTTTCTTTATAAACACTTGAAATTCACAAGAAGTTATGCTAAAAAGAAATTTTATATTAAATATAATAATTTATAATATTAATTAGATTCTGTATATAAATTAAAAAAGAATAGTTTTAAGGATCTACTTTATAGTTAAGGTATATGACTATCGAAATCCACGACAACCATATTAAACATTCTCTTTTTATGTAGTGCTACTTGTATATAAATTCAGATCCGTCTTAAATATTTTGAGACTCAGGACAAATCTAAAAAAGAGATCTTCAAAGTACTAGAATTATAACATCCAGAGTTTAGAAATTATTATTTAAGTTTTAAAATGATTATTTAAAATTATAACATATTGAGGGTTGACCCATTAGGTTAAACTATAAGCTTAGTTAGAAAATAAGCGCGGTTAACAAAGTTTTTATTAATAGTAAGTTGTAAGCGACTAAAGGGTAATTTATACCTACCTTATATTCCCTACTATAAACCGAAGGAAAACATACACACAACACATAGTAGTGTATGTAGAGAATTCTTGTGTGTGAGGAAAGCAACCGAATCAAGAAGATAAATTCAAGTGATAATCATCAATGACAGGGTTTTTTTTAACAACGATGTTAAGTTAGTGGGCTGGGTCTATAGTGACATCCATAAAGGGCGGTTTACGAGCCCCAAGCCACGCGTCATGAGGGAGTAATACCCTCCACCATCAAGGACAGATGATTAGCATCATCATTTCATTATCAAATCTGCAAATTTAAGGTTACTTTCCAATCCGATTATGTGTTCTTCAAGTTCTGGAGAGAAAAAGTAGTAATCAATATAAATTAAGCATTTTCAGTGGATGTATGTTATCTTTAATGATCGAATTAGTGTTAAAATGCTTAGATTAGACCAATTATTTAATTGCATGTTGCTAAATTGTAATTGATATAAGTTTTTGTGAATTTTGGACCGAAGAGAAGGTGTTCACATAGAACAACATGAATAGATATTATGGGCGTGTCGGGTAAAGACAGTGTCGGCCAGTCATGTCAAGGGACTCGAGCCGTACATAAACATAGTAGGCATGTGCATGCCTCTCATGGTCAGGGCGTGCCTTTAAGCCAGAAACAGCCGTGTCAATATTGACACGGGCTGTGTTGTGTCCTATTTTGAGATAGGATGTGTCACTACTTAAAATGGAGTGCTAGTAGTCGTGTCGGTAGTGACAGTTGTGTCTGAGTGTGTTGCCTTGGACAGATTGTAAAATTAAGTATTAGGTAATTAAGGTTATTAATTGATATGTTATGGCTACCTAGATTATTTGGAGTTTAAAGGAAGCTAATGTAAATATATTTGAAAGTTTCGGATCATAGGTGAGTATCTCAAATTGATACTAGTAGACTGGTTTAATATATCATTCTCGTTATATAATGTAATTACAAGAGACATACACGAAATTGAGTAAGATTGTATACAATTGAAATATATGACTAACAATTAAGAGTATGTATATTGTCCCAAAAGATTATGAAGTAGCAAAATATGGGTCTAAGACTAAGGTTGTTAAATATTTGGATGCGATTCGTAAAAATCGAAATTCGAATCGAACCAAATTCAAAAAATTTAATTTGAATTGGTTTGTTTGGTTTTCAAATCGGTTTTGGACTCGATTCGAAAATTTAATTGGTTTTTGAATTGAGTTTCGAATCTATGGAAATATTCGTCACCCGACTTGAAATTCGAAAACACACACACACACACACACATATATAGTAATTTGAATTGTGTGTGTGTAGGTGTTCTTACTCTATTTCTATTTGTAATTTCTCTTTTCCTATTCCATAAATAGTAATACGGTAAATTTTGAGACTAAAAACCATATAAATAACAAGGTTTTCCAATTAAATTTGGTTTAAACTATAAAAATTTGAACACATCTACTCAGTTAGGTGAATTTGGTTTTATTCGAATCAAATTCAAATATCTGAATTCAAATCAGTGTTACTAATAGTAATACGAATTCGAATCGAATTTCGAATTGTGGTAAAAAATTATCAAACTCGAACAACCCGATTCGAACAATTTGAGAAACTCGAAATTCGATTCGATGAACACCCCTAATCAAGACTCGAACACAGCTAATATGTTTAATATGGTATTAATATTTACGAAAGGTATAAGACTAGTATGCTATGGACAAACCATTCCTTAGGATAATAATGATATTATTGCAAAGAAGTGAAGAGAACTACATAATATAATAATATTTAAGTTAGGGACTTAATAATATTCGGTACTCTTGGTATCCATACGTATTGATTTATGGAGATACATCTTGGGAATTGTATGTTTAAGATGGTATTATGAATACAAATGAACCATAAGGTGATTAATAGAATATACAATCTTAGTGGCAGGATTCGTTACGGTGACAGCTAGTGTTCAATATGATGATTATGTATGGAATTTTGGTAAATACAACAGGATCATGGTTGTACTCGGTGTTGTACCTTAGGTTCCCGGTCCTAGTACTTGTATATGTGGATATATTACTATGAATTCAATAATGTCAAGTTCTATCATACAGCTATAAAGACATAACTATCATTAGAGGGAAAAACCAAAAAAACTATAAGGGTCTTACCTTTAATGCTGGCGGTCTTTATGTATCTAGGTGTATATGTGAACTTGTCATTATCAGTATAAGGTTGCCTTCGGGCAAGGTTCATGTTTAGGGTTGCACCAGGGTTCATTATCTGTAACGAGTTTTTGACACGGTATACACATGATAAACTGAAGACATTTATGACACGAAAAAGATAGCCATGCTCATGATTCTTGAATTAAGAGATTTATTATGTTATGATTTTGCTAAGTATGTTTCCAAGTTATAGTTTGAGTTGCTCACCGAGCTTTCGTAGCTTATTTCAGTTGATTTACTCTTTTCAAGTATTCTTGTATTGAGAATCTAGACAACTTGGTGGATCTAGTTGGCCCCAGACTTTTAAAATTAGTTTCTTTTTAAATTATCTCTTAATTTTATACTAGTGTTTTAAGACTAAATGTCTGGTTAAAATTTTTTCTTGCTTCGGCAAATGTTTAAAATTATTAATTTATGCTTGCATATTTTAATGAAAATTTCATAATCGAAATCGGAGCGTACAAGAATGTATAAAAATAAGTTTAAATATAAAAAAATTGGGTTTAGTTTCCAAAATGTATCAAATTTGTCACATTTTGCTATTGTGTGTGTCGAACTTTCAAAGTTACCGTTTAATGTATTGAATTTATAAAGTTACTAATTGATGTATCTAACTTACTAGAGCAAGTCATATGCTGATGTGTCACTAGTTTCGATGACTTGGCGATGACGTGTCGATGACTTTACTTTTGAGATGCCCTTTCCTTTATAAAAACAATTCAAACCAAATAATAATAATAATAATAATAATGATAAATTAATAATAACGCTTCATCTTCAAAGGTCTCTATTCCCAATACTTCATCGATTCGAAGGTCTCTGTTTTGTTTCTTTTCTGTTTTAGTTCATCCACAATTTAGTCAATTAACAGCTTTAATTTTAGGTCGAAATGGTTTCGATTAACAGGTTTTAGTTTTGGGTTGAAATGGTTTCCATTAACGATTCTTTTCTATTCTAAAGTCTGTTCATAGATCCACAGAAGGCAAGTTCAGATTTGAGGGTCGATTGAAGATGAATGTTGTGATAAGAATTGGTTCTTACAGATCCTGTTCATCCTACGAATTAGGGCTTCTTCATCAACATGATTTCTTCTTCAAGTTCTTACAAATTTGTAGTGTGGATGAAGGATTGAAGGGTTTTGATTAGGTTTAAAGGATCTATGAAACAAGTTTCGATTTTCTGATTTCTGTTTTTCTCCGGTGATTACATGTTTGTTTTAGGGTTTAAGGTTCAAATCGAGATTCAGCTGAGACTCTTGTATACAACCCATATTCAGGTATGAATTTCTATTCAAATCAAGGTTTAGGGTTCAAATCGAGATTCGGTCAAGATTCTTGTTTTTTCTCAGGCGATCACAGGTATAAATTTCTTGTGTACAACCCAAATCAGTCGAGATTCATCATCGTATGGTTCTTTATTTTAGGGTTCTGATTTATGTTCCAACCTAGA
>JAUEJL010072524.1:0-16388 GCA_032274825.1 Drosophyllum lusitanicum | reverse complement strand
AAGTCTATAGTGCCCAATCGAAGTCTGCTCGGTGATAGAACGACATGGAGAAAGATAGGTGCTCGATCGGCTGAAAGAGATGAAGAGTGGAGGCATGTCGTTAGAGGTAGTGTCTCGATCGAAGATGAAGAATGAAGCTGCAGTCTGCAGTGTCGGCTAAAAATTGGGATTGGGGGGAAATCAAATTTGGTTTGGATTTAGAGGAATTTTTCTGAGCAAAGTAGGAGCGAATTTGTTAAATATTTTAATTTTAACTTCTCAAAATATTGAAATAAAATATATAACTATAAAATATAACCACGTATATATTTGTCACAATTAGTTAGATATACTAGTGGCGTAAAATAAAAATTTACTAAAATACCTTTTTTCTTAGTGGCATATATAAATTGTTATAAAACCATGATTTGAACCAAATTTCAGATTTCGTTATATATACATAATGAAACATATAGTTAATATATTTACCAATATATAATATTTATCATAAGTACTTATAGAAATCACAATGACTTTTACACATACGTATTTGTTTATGAACATGTATTTATATAGGTACGTTACTATAAATATACTAATTTATTCTTAACGATAAACCTAGATACTTGTATTTGTATACGTATTTCTATATGATAATTTGTGTTCTAAAGTAATAAATATACAAAAATTACATTTTAGCCCTCGGAATTCACTCGGAAAATTTCGAGTGCTTTCCAAGGATGAAAATCGCTTTTTTATATTTACACTATTTATTAACACAAAACACACATATGCACATACACGTTTCATTATAAGCATAATCAAACAAATAAATCACTATAGGATACCAATAAACTATACAAATCACAATGAGAGATACAAATGAAAAGCATATTTATATATTTGTATTTATTTACGAACATATATTCATATAGGTATGTTACTATAAATGTACTAATTTATGTTTAACGATAAACCTAGATACATGTATTTGTATATATATGTCTATATGTTTGATAATTTGTGTTCTAAAGTGATAAATACAGAAAAATTACATTTTAGCCTTCGGAATTCGCTCGGAAAATTCCGAGGGCTTTCCAAGGACGAAAAACATTTTTTTTATATTTTACACTATTTTTAATGCAAAACACATATAAGCAAGTACACGTTTCATTATAAGCATTTTCAAACAAATAAATCACTATAGGATACTAGCTAATATACTATATAAATCACGATGACACATACATATAACAAACATGTTGACATATATGTATTTGTATTCGAACATGTATTCACAGAGTTATGTTCCTACAAGTATACAAATTTATGCTTAATGATAAACTTAGATACATGTATTTGTATATGTATGTCTATATGTTTGATGATTTGTGTTCTAAAGTGATAAATATATAAAAATTACATTTTGGCCCTTGGACATCACTCAGAAAATTCCAAGGGCTTTACGAGACCGAAAATCGTTTTTTATATTTTACACTATTTTTAATAGAAAACACACATAAGCACATATAAATTTCATTATAAGCATAATTAAACAAATAAATCACTATAGTTTACTATTATACTATACAAAACATGATGATACATACAAATCATAAACATGTTGACATATACGTATTTGTTTACCAACATGTATTTGTATAGGTATGTTACTATAAATATACTAATTTATTCTTAACGATAAACCTAGATACTTGTATTTGTATATGTATGTCTATATATTTGACAATTTGTGTTCTAAAGTGATAAATATAGAAAAATTACATTTTAGCCCTCGGAATTCACTTGGAAAATTCGGAGGGCTTTCCGAGGCCAAATATTGTTTTTTTATACTTTACACTATTTTTAATGCAAAACACACATAAACACATACACATTTCATTATAAGCATAATCAAACAAATAATTCACTATAGGATACTAATATACTATACATATCACGATGATACATACAAATCACAAACATGTTGAAACATATATGTATTTGTTTACGAACATGTATTCAGATAGGTACGTTACTATATGTATAGTAAATTATGCTTAACAATAAACTTAGATACATGTATTTGTATATATATGTGTATATGTTTGATAATTTGTGTTTTAAAGTGATAAATATATAAAATTTACATTTTAACCCTCGGAATTCAGTCGGAAATTTTCGAGGGCTTTCCAAGTACGAAAATTGTTTTTTATATTTTACACAACTTTTTAATGCAAAATATACATAAGCACATGTACGTTTTATTATAAGCATAAGTAAACAAGTAATTCACTACAGGATACTAATATACTATACACATCATGATGACACATACAAATCATAAAATGTTGACATATATGTATTTGTTTACGAACATGTATTCATATAGGTACGTTATTATAAATATACTAATTTATTCTTAACGTTAAACCTAGATACTTTTATTTGTATATGTATGTATATATGTTTGATAATTTGTGTTCTAAAGTGATAAATATACAAAAGTTACATTTTAGCCCTTGGAATTCACTCGGAAAATTCCGAGGGCTTTCCGAGGCCAAAAATCGTTTTTTTATATTTTACACTATTTTTTAATACAAAACACACATAAACACATGTACGTTTTATTATAAGCATAATTAAATAAATAATTCACTATAGGATACTAATATATACTATACATATCATGATGACACATACAAATCATAAACATGCTGACATATGCGTATTTGTTTACGAACATGTATTCATATAGGTATGTTACTATAAGTATACTAAATTAAGCTTTACGATAAACCTTGATACATGTATTTGTATATGTATGTTTATATGTTTGATTATTTGTGTTCTAAAGTGATAAATATATAAAATTTACATTTTAGCCCTCGGAATTCACTCGGAAATTCCGAGGGCTTTCCAAGGACGAAAATCATTTTTTATATTTTACATAATTTTTTAATGCAAAATATACATAAGCATATGTACGTTTTATTATAAGCATAATTAAACAAATAATTCACTATATGATACTAATATACTATACACATCCTGATGACACATACAAATCACAAAAATGTTTACATATATGTATTTGTTTACGAACATGTATTTATATAGGTACGTTACTGTAAATATACTAACTTATGCTTAACAATAAACCTACGTACATGTATTTGTATATGTATGTCTATATGTTTGATAATTTGTGTTCTAAAGTGATAAATGTATGAAAATTACATTTTAACCCTCGGAAATCTCTCGAAAATTTCGGAGGGATTTCCAAGGAAATTGTAATTCTCGAGAATATCTAGGAAATTTCTTGGTATTTCGTCACACAAGTTACTTTCTCAAAAATTCCTTGGAAAATTTTGCAAGGAATTTTCAAGGGCATTTTAGTTCTCGGAAATCTCTCGATATGGTTTTCGAGAGTTTATTTCCTCGGAAGTCTCTCGAAAAATTTGCGAGGAAGAATTTCTCGGCCTCAGAACTTTATCGGAAAACTCTAGGAAGCTTACTTGAACACAAATTTGTCGTAAATATACTGGAATTCCCTCGGAAAATTTTCCGAGAGAATTAATGCTCTCGGAAATCTCTCAGAATTCCCTCTATTTTCTAGTAGTATATTAAAGTCAATTGCTTCACTTGGAGACTTTTATTAAGAAGAATTCCAACAAGATCGAATTTAAGATCCAGGGGAATGCAGATTTCTTCGGAGTTTTATCCTTTATGTGATCGGGAACCGGAAATTGTGGATCATTTGTTTTACTGCTGCGAAAAAATAAAAGATGCTTGGAAATGGGTTGAAAATTGGTGTAATGTTTCTCCCAATCCTCATTCATCTATTGATCATTTCCTTTATAACCTATTCAGTTGTGTTAATTCGAAAAAGAAGCAGAATCTGTTGGAGACTTTAACTGGAAGCATGTTTTGGTTCAAATGGAAAGCCAGGAATGAGTTGGTTTTTAGCGGTAAAAGGTTTTTGGTGCCAGCGGTGATTGTGGAGGTTCAAACAATGCTTTTCACCTAGATAAAATTTAGATCAAAATGTAATCTAGATTGGGCAATGTGGTGCTGTAATCCTTTGTCGTTATTTTAACTTCATGTACTCTTTTATTTTCTAGCAGCTTGCTAGAGTTTAGTTATATATTTCAAGACTAGGTAAGGATGATAGTCATACCGTAGTTCTTGTCATAGCATTCAATTTTTCGCTGTTCAAAATAGAAAAAAAAAACGTAACTAGTATTTTTGAAACTTGTATTGTTACAAATTGAAATGAAATCAAGAAAAGTCGATAGGCATATTAATGATGAGAGAGAAAGTGTTTGACGTTAGTAAGTGTTGCTACTTGCTTGCATATACACCCCACCTTTGAATAATACGTGGATGTGAAAGGAGTTGGAGAAAGATGTACCCATCCTCATAAATTGGACAGTAGACAGACGCTCCATATATAGTCGTCGCTTCAACACCCCCATTTTCCGTCAACGTCGCTGCTGCCATCGTCACCGGCGACCTTTCTTTGTCACTCTCCGGCGTACCTTACTGTCAACGACGACATCTCCTCCGTCATCTTCGTTAAGTTTCTGGTACCTTCTCGGGGCCCAGATGGCCATATTCATTTTGGGAATGATTTTAATTCACAAACTGTTGCTTTATTTTAATGATTAATTGTGGTTTTTCAGTTTGATCAACATATAAGTTATATAACTCTATTATTGTGATTATTCACGTTTCTTGTGATTATTCTAGCCATAGCTCTCTTCTGATATTGGTTTATTGCTATTTGCTAAGCATTCAAGGTCCCTGGTTAGATCATACCCGAAGGGTAGATACAAATTTACCAAAAATATACTAACAGCTAGCATGACTATTGTGCAAATGACATAATTAATCAGAGAAACAAAATATTCATATAGTTCATATAGTCATGCGGAAAAGTCATTTTTGTTAGACCACTTGTTGTGGTCAATAACGAGCTCGTCATCCTGCTTGTTCTTTAGAAGCTCTTCATTCTGGTGACTTGCTCAAAACCTTGGTTATCAATTTTTTAAAAACTTTTTAGGGTAATCATGTTATTATAAATGAATATTACGTGGGTCAAGTAGTGATAGTGACGGTGATGCGACAAATAGTGATAGTCAAGTGGCAGTTAATCATGACTAACGTTGTTTAGTTATAGTATAATTATATACCGGAAAAGTTGATGTTTATGCATCTCATGACTACGAGTAGTCTTATAGTTTTGTATAGCAAGATTATTATAGTTGTATGTGACATAGTTGTAAAAGATAATTGCATGACTCTTAAATAACCGTATTTAATTTGGAAAAAAAACATCAATCATGTAATTAAGACATGAAGGTTGCATTTATATCTTACCTTCTCATTCGTAACCCAATATTGTTTTTGCTTGATAAACAGAAAAATGGCATCCAAAATCACTAAGTTTTCTCACTTACAAATCCCACTTGAAGAAGTATTGAAGGCTACCAACAACTTTGCTGATGGAAACATCATCTCACGTGGAGGATTTGGGAAGGCCTATAAAGGCCAACTCTTGCATTCAGGGAAATTGATGGATATTTCTGCACGGAGATTAGATCGCAGCCATGGCCTTGGAGATGTTGAGTTCTGGACTGAGATTTCATTGCTTTCTGACCTCAAGCATAAAAATATAGTCTCTGTTATTGGGTTTTGCGATGAGAAAAAAGAGAAGATCATCATCAGCACTTATGACGCCAACGGCAGTCTTGTGGAACAACTAAACAACCCAAATCTTACATGGATGCAAAGATTGAAAATATGTGTTGGCGTGGCACAAGCATTGAGTTACCTCCATCATGACGAGGGACGTAGTTATGGTGTAATACATCGTAATGTCAACAGCTACACAATTTTACTAGATGAGAATTGGGAAGCCAAGTTATCTGGTTTTGAAATTGCCTTGAAACAATCAACAAGTCGAATGGACCACGTTATCTCTTCTGAAGCTATTGGCATAATAGGGTATATGGATCCAACAATTGAAGATACCGGAGGTGTAACCTACAAGTCAGACATCTATTCATTCGGGATTGTTTTATTTGAAGTACTGTGCGGGAGGAAAGCATTTAATCCAAAAGAGGCTAATAGGTTACTAGCTCCGTTGGCCAAATTTCATTATGAAAACAACACGCTACAGGATATAATCCATCCTGATCTATTGAAACAAATCGATCCAGGATCAGGCATCAATTTCGCAAAGGTAGCGTATTCTTGCTTAATCAAGGAGCGAGCATACTGCCCAGACATGGATCAAGTGGTCATTAAACTTGAGAGAGCATTGGAACTTCAGTTGCCACGGGAAAACCGCGTAAGACCCTTGTTTGTTTTCATTTTGGCTTTCAGTCATAGCAATTTTATGTGTGTTTATCATTTAATTTTCACTGTTATATATGCTGATGGCAATTGAGTATCAACAAATGTGGTTGAAATAGTCATGGCTAATGTCATATTTAGTAGGGTTAGTTGATGGGTCTCATCTTTAGTGATAGGTCAAACAAGTACCCTGTTGGGTTGGATGGGTTGATGTGTTGGGTCAGTGACATTAATTTATTGTTTTTTTTTTGTTTTAAAAACTTTAATATATATATATATATATATATATATATATATATATATTTAGTATATATGCATTTATAATTTCTTCATTTATTAAAAAACAGAAGGAAACAAGCTATAGCTATTTTTTTGAGAATATGATAATATACATGGGTTGATCATTGATGTGTAAAGGTATGAGTAATGATATATATGTCTAAAACATATGTCTGGAAAATGTATAACTCACTTAATGTGGGTCACATACTTGCATTTTTTAAGTTTGAAGAAAAAACGATAAATTCATTCAGATTTGTTGCTTATATTTTAGTTATATTTATCTACATTAAGTTGTACGTATCAAATGCTTTTTAATATTTATAAAAAATACAAATTAGTCATAAATTTATTATTTATTATATTTTTGTAAAATAAATTAAGTTGTAACACACTTTTCTCTCAATCTCTTGTCACAATATTGCAGAAAAAGAACTTGGAACACTTACGGCTGGCTATTCAAAAAAAGAACTTGGAACACTTGAAGATTACAATCAATGACATAAAGTTGGCCACCGATAATTTTTCCAACACATATCGCATTGCATCTACTAAATACTATCAGTGGTATAAAGCAGAACTCGATAATTTTGATAAAGAAAATCTTTACTCTTCAAAAGGGAAGAATAAAGGTGAAGTTCCCAATACACACAAAACTGTAATAATAAAACGTATTTTCGCTAGAGAAGACAAGGAAGGAGAAGAAATGTTCTTTACAGAAATTGATATGCTTACTACTTGTAAGCATCGCAACATTGTCACTCTACTTGGATATTGTGATGATGGTTCTGAGATGATCCTCGTAATTGAACATCTTTCTAATGGATACCTTGGTGATTATTTGAGAAACAACCACATGTCTATTCTTAGTTGGGGAACACGTTTGAGAATCTGTCTTGATGTTGCAAATGGATTAAAATACCTTCACACCGAGATGGAAGGCCAAAACAGGATTATTCACCGGGATATAAAGAGCTTCAACATTGCATTGGATGAGAATTGGAAAGCAAAGATAGCTGACTTTAGGCTCTCCGTATTCCTACCTCCTGGTCAAGATGATGACGCTATTCATAACAAATTTTTTGTTGGCACACTGGAGTACTTGGATCCTGAATATAAGGAGACCGGTAGGTTGAAAAGGGAAACTGACATTTATAGTTTTGGAGTAGTTTTGTTTGAAATCTTTTGTGGAAGGTTGGCCTTTGATCAAATCTACATGGAAGACATAGGCAAAGGGCTTGCGTCTGTAGCACGACGATGCTTCTTGAAGGGAACACTAAAGAAAATGATAGATCCTTCAATAAAGGAAGTAACCGGTGACAATAACATTGTTCAACATAAAGGATCAAATGGAGATTCTTTGGACATATATTTAAAAATTGCATATGAGTGCGTGGCAGAAACTCAAGACCAGCGTCCGTCAATAGAAGTCGTCATCAAGGAACTTGAGAAAGCATTGCTGATTGAAGTAAGTGTGTATGTCTAATAAATTCTATATGTATCGTAGTATATCTTAAACTTTTGGACTTTAATTTCTAGGTAGTAGGATATCATGAGATGGTTCATACACGACAGAGGATTTTGAAAATATCCAAATGAATACATAACTAAAAATTTCCACTCAAATACAAAATCTTGCATAGTTAAAAAACATAATGTGTGATATATGGTTTAACATGAAGACAACAAGGTGGATCTTTAGGCACCAATGAATGACCTTAAAGTGTAATTTTGCTTCTTAAAATATATATTTTTTATTACTTATACTAGCTCAAACTTAAGAACTACTGCTACAAGCTTGCCTTTTCATTCTTACCAAAAGCTTTGCATATATATTCACTACAAGAATTTATATACTCCTTTTGCCGCGACCTTTTTTAACGATGTTCGTCATTTTTCGCTGCAAATAAGTTTTTGGGACGAGTTTTTTGCGGCGGACCATTTGCGGAGACATGTCGCCTCAAAAGACTTTTTGCGGCGACTTTTTGATCTTTTATGATGACATTTTGTCGCCTCTAAATTTTTTTTTTGTTTGTAGTGATTCACTCGCATTTCATTTGTGTTTCACATTAAAACTAATCTTTATTTACCATCATATCCTATAAGAGTTATCCTGGACCTAGGGATTTCTATTGGCCATTGGTAGCTTCATTTTTATGTTTCTGAGTTTTATTTATCATTTAATAGTAATGTTGTCAACAACTTATCATCAATATGTTACAAGGAAAATGATTTGTGTAGCTAGAAAGTGTTTTCACATTCACAAACACTTAAATGAGTAAATGATGAAATGACTAAAATGTCTCTCATTTTAATTGTTTGTGAATGTGAAAACACTTAAGATAAGTGCTGCTAAAGCATATATATCCTATCCCTGTATATTACATCACCACATTATCATTTATTTCATCAGTATTATAGAGTTTTTTCATATATAATTATGAATGTTGCACTACCGATTTTTATTATTCATCACTAATGTTTATGTTTCATATTTTTTAAGGAGGGGCAAGGACAACACCAATGTATAGATCAAGTTGATGAACTTGAGAAACCATTGGAACTTCAATTGGCACAAGAAAATCATGTGAGGCCTTTTCTATTTTGTTTTTGTTTTTTCACTTCCATTATACTATCTAATAATGTTCTTTTTAATTGATTGAATGATAGTAACAAAATAATAATAATAAGTAAATGAAAGTGTGTAAAATTAAAACACACGTGGAGAAATATGCCATGAAAATTTGAATAAATGTTTACATATTAAGGGTGTGTTCCGCAACCGGTTTATAGGGGATTCTAGTGTTCATAATCCCCAGCCCTCTAGCCTCATTCGGGTGTTAAATCTTGAGGGGATTATTAAAAACATAATCCCCAAAATAAAAGCCATTTAAAGTAGCTTATGATTTGGGCTTGGGATTATCAATTAATCAGCCCCAGCCCCAGCTAATTTCGCCAAACACACCCTAAATTGTAAAAAAACGAAATAAACTCCACAATTAGAAGTGTGGGAAAATTATTTAAAGAGTTAATTACATTTTTGGCCCCCATGGTTTGTTAAAAAATATGGAATTGGTCCCTGGGTCCGAATTTTTATGGATTTGGTCCCTTCCGACGCGGTTTTTTTACATCTTTGGTCCTTCTTCAATTTGAAATGACTAAAATGCCCGTATCTCTATTATTTTTACTTAACATCATATCCTGTGTAAGAGTTCTGGTAGACCTATGGATTTTTATTGGATATTGGTAGCCTCATTTTTATGTTTCTTTGCAGGATTTTTATTTATCTTCTAATAGTAATGTTGTCAACAACTTATCATCCATATGTTATATCACCACGTCATTTATTTCATCATTATTATATACTTTTACACATATAATTATAAATGTTGCAGTACTTTTTTAATTCTTAATTGCTAATGTTTATGTTTCATATTCTTTAAGGAGGAACAAGGACAGCACCAAGATATGGATCAAGTTGATGAGCTTAAGAATGCATTGGAACTTCAATTGACGCATGAAAATCAAGTTAGACCTTCTTTTTTATTTTATTTTTGTTCTTTTCACTTTGATTATACTATTAAATAAAGTTTGAATTATAGTAATAAAATAATAATAATAACTAAATGGAACTGTAAAATTAAAAAACACACGTGGAGCGATGAAAGTTTGAATAAATGTTTACATATTAAATTGTAGAAACAAACCCAAATAAACTCCACAATTAGAAGTGTGGGTAAATTATTTAAATCTCCATGTTTATTGTATATGTTAACCAACTTCACCCTTCAGGTGTTACAATTTTTAATATTTTATTATGTGTATTAAATATTTAATTTGTCGCTATTGTGTATATTAAATTTTTTATTGTATGTAATAAACTTGTACATTGTTTTCCTATTTATGTAACTAAAACATATACAATTGCAACTAATTAAAAGTTTGATACAAGCAATAGAAACTTTTAAAGTTCGATACACATAATAGCAACATATGACAAGTTAAATACATTTTGGTGAACTATACCCCAAAATTATTCCACCTAGGCTTTGTTTTGTTCTATTGTAGTTTTTAAGTCTTATTTAGCGTAAATCATAGTTTATTGTTGTAAGTGTACTTAGAATTGAAGGTTTAAAAAACACAAGTATCTTAACAAGTGAAACTAAGACATACATATAATATGGTGAGTTAAGAAGACGTAGATGAAGAACACTCAATAGCACACACTTACACCTTCTAACACATACTGTTGTCTCAATGTATGATCTGGTTATGTGAAAGCTTAGTATTCAAGTTTGACACTTGAATCCTATTCATATGAAGAAAAGTTTGTTGCATACCCATAAGAATAGGTATTTGGCAAAAGTGACCCTTGGCCTTTCACTACCTACAATAATAGCCTAAACTAGTCTATTACTAGATAATAAATACAAACTAGTCCTTGTATCTAAACAAATGATATTTTCACCCATAATCTCTAAATAGAAATAAAAACCTAACTTGGATCATCTTTATTAGACAATTATATTCGTTCGTTTTGGTAAAATTATATCTCAACCATCCATTTAAATTGAAAATTCAATTTGATTTTGACTTTTAAGAATCAAAGTTCTTTAATTTGAATCAAAATTATTAGAAATAATTTTATATACGTCCTTAAACCTTAGTATATTGTATTTTTCCATCCTAATTTAAAAAAATCATGTTTACCCTTTATACGTTTCAAAATATTATATTTAACCAAATTCTTAGTTTTATATATTTAAAATATATCATAATCGGTTTAAATTGTTTTTAAATCATAACCAATAAATATGTTTTTTTGAACGGCTAAACTCATACTCCCTAAACCTAAACCTAATTTTACAAAAATTTGTCAATTACGAGACTTGAGCGGGGCTAAGTTTCAGTGAGCTGGCTAAGTGTCATTGAGCTAGGCTATGTTTCAGGGAGCTTGGCTATGTTTCGGTGAGTGGGGCTAAGTTTTTGTGAGCAGGACTAGGTTTTGGTAAGGTGTGTTATGTTTTGATGAGCTGGACTATGTTTGGGTAAGCTAAGCTAAGTTTCGGTGAGTGGGGCTAAGTTTTTGTGAGCAGGACTAGGTTTTGGTAAGGTGTGTGTTATGTTTTGATGAGCTGGACTATGTTTGGGTGAGCTAAGTTTCGGTGAGCTAAGCTAAGTTTCGGTGAGCTATGCTAAGTTTCGGTGAGCTGGGCTAAGATTCGGTGAGCTGGGCTAGGATTCATTGAGCTGTGCTAAGTTTTGATGAGCTAGGCTAAGTTTTGGTATTGTGTGCTAAGTTCACCTGCACGTAGTCAACTCTGAAAAGCTGCAACAACACCTCAAATCTTGACCAAAAGTTAGTTCTTTTTATTCCTAAAGTTTTTAAATCAAAAGCTGCAACAACACCTCAAATCTTGACCAAAAGTTAGTTCTTTTTATTCCTAAAGTTTTTAAATCAATACTAAAACACTTCTAAATCATCTTTTTGCTAAAAGCAACAATGTTTGATGATATTTAAGAAGCAAGAATACAAAAACTTCAATAACACCAAGAACTCAAAAATGAAAGTTAACTCAAAAACACTTATTGAATCTCATATATGAAACAAATGATGTAAAAAAACAAAACTTTATCCATCATACCAATTAAAGGTTTAAAACACATGTATCTTAACAAGTGAAGCTAACACATACCCATAACATGGTGAGTTAAGAAGATGATGGTGATGAACACTCAAGAACACACACTTACACCTTCCAACACACACCATTCTCTCAATGTATGATGTGATTATGTGAAAGCTTAGGATTCAAGTTTAACACTTGAATCCTATTTATACAAAGAGAAGTTTGCTTCATACCCATAAGAATGGGTGTTTGGCAAAAGTGGCCCTTGGCCTTTCACTACCTGCAATAATAGTGTAAACTAGTCTATTACAAAATAGTAAATACAAAGAGTCCTTGTATCTAAATAAAGGATATAATCACCCATCATATATTACTACGATTGAATAGAATTATAATGGTCCTAAGATGAGTTTTATAAGGTTTTAGTTTTAACATCATTTTGTCAACAAATTATCATCTTTTAAATGACCAAAAATCATAAATGGGATAATTGATTTATAGTTTTAGTTTTTTCATTACAAGTTTATTGTTTTGGTGATTATTCATTAATATATTGTTTGTCATATTACTGTGTAAAGGAAGAGCAAGAACCATGCTCTGATATGGGCCAAGTTGTTGATAAACTTAAAAAACCATTGGAACAACAGTTGACACCTAAAAATTCTGTAAGCCCCTCATGTTTTTCTTTAATCATTCTTTCATGTAAATTATTTACATCTATTAATTTCTTTCATTGTTTTAATGATGTCAAAGGAAAAGTCAAGAAATGCCGGTGAAGGTACATCACAGGAGAATGAGAAGGTAAACAAACTTAATGATTAAGTTGCCATTTTGGTTTGCAAAATGTTTTTAGGATTAAAATCCATCAAAGAAGTTAGATTTAAGAATTAGCTTTATTTTCCGTTACAAACCCTTCAAGGAGGTTAACTCTATTATGCTTTTAATCAACTCAAATCAAACATTAACTCATATATTTACACTACAAAAAAATGACTTTTTGCGGCGCACAAATGTCGCCTCAAAAGATCAAATAGTCCTTTGAGGCGACATGTCGCCTCAAATGGTCCGTCGCAAAAAAATCGTGTCAAAACCTTATTTGCGGCGAAAATTTTAACAGTTGCGACGAGAACCGGGTTATTAGCGGCGACTATTGTCGCTGCAAAAGAATGTCGCCGCAAATGTTGTTTTTTCTTGTAGTGTTAGGAGCAGACTATATCTCTGCAGTTTCTAATGGGATCAGCATACGAGCAACACGTTTTCTTTTCAATTTTGTTCTTATTTGTCTGGTATGTATAAGCTGTAACAGTCTTTTTCTCTTAATATTGCAGCGAAAAAATTTAGAACATTTGAAGAAGATTCCACTCAATGATATAAAGTCAGCCACTAAGAATTTTTCTGAGACATACCGTATCTCATCCGGCACATTCCATATATTGTACAGTGCAGAACTCCACCATTTTGATAAAGAAAATACAAACTCTATAGATGAAAATGATAAAGGGGGACTACGTGTGAGACGCAACAATGTAGTCATAAAACGCATTCTCCCTAGAGAAGACAAGTTAGGAGAGTACTTCTTTTTTAGAGAAATTGAAATGTTTACTACATGTAAGCATCCCAACATTGTCACTCTACTTGGATTTTGTGATGAAAATTCTGAGTTGATACTCATAATTGAAGACCTTCCTAATAGATTCCTTGGAAGCTATCTGAGAGATGCCAATTACATGCCTACTACTCTTACTTGGGAAAAACGTTTAAAAATCTGTCTTGACGTTGCAAATGGATTAAACTACCTTCACTATGAGATGGAGGACGAAAAGATCATAATAAACCGTGATATAAATAGCAACTACATTGCTTTGGATGAGAATTGGATAGCAAAGATTGCCGACTTCAAGTTCTCCATATTCCTGCCTCCAAATGAGGATGATGACGCTCTCCATACTAGTGTGATTTTTGGAAAAAGAGAATACATGGATCTAGAATATTTGAGTACGGGTAAGTTGAAAAGAGAATCAGATGTGTATAGTTTTGGAGTAGTTATGTTCGAAATTCTGTGTGGGAGGAGAGCCTCGGACCCAGTCTACCTTAAGGAGAGTATAATAGGGCTGGCACATGTGGCACGGCGATGGTTCAATGAGGGAAGACAAAATGAAATGATAGATCCTATAATTAAGGAAGAAACTGGTGAAAACAATTTTATACTAAATAGAGGACCTAACAAAGATTCTTTGGACACTTTCATAAAAATTGCATATCAGTGTGTGGCAGAGACTCAAGACCAGCGTCCAACAATGAAAGTCGTCATCAAGGAACTTGAGAAAGCATTAACCTTTCAAGTAAGCCAATCTTTTATATTGATAACACCTTTTCTCTTTAAATTATTGATCCGTAGCAGTAATTAGTGTGCTGTTTGATTATCAACTTCCAAAGAAATATATGTGCAACTTTTAACAATGTTAATATCAAATTTATAAAACAGAAGCTCATGAATGTTAAATGAAACATTGTATTATATACAATACACATAAATTTACTACTCCTACCTTAAACCAGGAATTCACAAATTTGTAAATTATTAATATGGTAGTACCAAGATAATTATAATAAAAGTTAAATGTTACACAAGTAAAATTGTCTCATGTAAGTTCTGTAAACTTTTATCAATTTTCAGTCCTTCATTACTTTAAATTAACATTTTTTTGTTTTCCATTGGCTTCAACGACTTTGTAATTTTTTCTCAACACTATGTTGATGATCTGTTTGACATCAATTTATAACACTACAAGAAAACAGGGTATTAGCGGCGACGGGCGTTGCTGTTAAAGCCTCCAAATGTCGCCGCTAAAGGTAATAGCGGAGACGCGTCGCCGCTATTGCCTCGCCGCTGTTGCATGCTTGTCGCCGCTATTGCCACTTGTCGCCGCTAAAGGCGTCGCCACTATTTCTTTTTTACTTATTTTCTATTTATTTATTTTTCTTTTTACGTGTCGCCGCTAAAGCTCTGTGTCGCTGCTAAAGGTGTCACCACTATTAGTTTTTAATTTTTAATGTTTTTATTATTTTATTTTTATTAAACCTGTATATATATATATATATATCTGTGTAACATTGCAAACAAAAAATAGAAAAATAGCAGTTTTTATAAATCCACAAACTACTACGTACTAATTAATTAGTTACATACCCAAACGTGTCTACTAAATCCAAGTATATATGTACAAACATTTTAAATTTGTTGTTTGTTAATGCGTAAATACACGCCTACTACTTAATACACACACAAACTACTCGTCATCGTCGTTATCATTCTCCTCCTCATCATTCTCCGCGCCATGTTTTTGGGTTGTGACCGATCGAACCATCGCAAGAAGTTGTTCTCAAAACTCCGGGTTATTAAACATTGCTTGAACCGGATCCGGCTACAAAATAAACATATAAACACTTATAATAAACATATATACATATATGACAAACATATATATACTCATATGGCATATATAAACACTAATACAAGTAAAAATAACCAATTCATACCAAATATGACTAATTCATACCCAATATGACCAATTCATACCATATGACATATGTAAACTCATTAATAAGTAAAATGACCCATTCATAGCCAATATGACCCATTCATACTTATATGATATATATAAACGCATTAACAAGTAAAAATAACCTATTCATATCTATATATCACCCATTTATACCAAATATGACCCATTTATACTATATATGATCCATTTATACTCATATGACATATATAAACGCATTAACAAGTAAAAATGACTCATTCATATCAAATATGACTTATTCATATCAAATATGACTCATTCAAACCCAATATGACTCATTCATACCCAATATGACTCATTCATACCAAAAATGACCCATTCATATCAAATATGACCCATTCATACCCAATATGACCCATTCATACCAAAAATGACCCATTCATATCAAATATGACCCATTCATACTCATATGACAAATATAAACGCATTAACAAGTAAAAATAACCTATTCGTATCTATATATCACCCATTTATACCATATATGACCCATTTATACTATATATGATCCATTTATACTCATATGACATATATAAACGCATTAACAAGTAAAAATGAC
>JAUEJL010072513.1:0-16389 GCA_032274825.1 Drosophyllum lusitanicum | reverse complement strand
ACCTCCCTATATAACTATATATATATATATATATATATATATAAGTTAAAAGCATGTGGCGCGGGGCGGGTACCCACGGATATTGAATTTTAAAAACCGAACCCGCCCCGTGTTCAAGGGTACCGTAGTTTTCGGGTTTTACGGGTATCGGATTTTTGGGTTTCGGTTCATACAGGGGGTAGTTCGGTTTTTTTAACACCCCTATTAATGATTCAGAATGTACATTATGGTGGAATGATTCAACATAATTCTTCTGTTTCATTCAGTACAGTTTTCATTCAGAGGCGATAATTAAACATACTGAATGCTGCGTTGAATTTCAGTGAGAGAATCCTCGTTCAAAACCCGATCTTTTCTTTGGAATTCTTGGATTCCCTTAAAACCAAGGATCTGCGTTTGGAGGGCTAACATTAATCACCTTCCTTTAGTCAAAAGATTAGATAGATGATGGGATAAGACTTTAAAAGAAGCACCTGGGGATCTCCGTGACTCCTACAATGAAGTCTTAGATCCATCCTACGAGATGAAAGGCACTAGCTTATGTGTTCAAGAAGTCTTAGATCCATCCTACAATGAAGTCTTAATCACCTTTCTCAACAGGGTCTTTAACCATTTAACCCAGAAAGTTAGTGGAGATGCACTTAGAGAGGAATTCAAGGGCTATGTGTTCAAGATCATGGGAGGGTGTGTGACAACCAAGGTTTTCAAACGAAGCATGGAGTGTTCGTCTTTTACTTGTGTGAAGTTAGCTTAGCGGTATTAAGGTGTGTAAGGTCTTCTTCCCTCTTTGAGTTTGAGGGTTTAAGTCTCATTTGAGACAGAGGGTATAGTAAATTTAGGGTGTGTGTGAGTTTGTTATACAAAAATAAATAAATATGCGAAGGACTCCTTTGTTTAAGAGGCATATCAGCGAGGGTCTAAGGAAATCTGTTTGTAGATGCACAGTGCAGAGTTTTGTTAAAAAAAAACTTAGTAATCACTTTTGTTTAGCTTTTGATTTTACCCTTTTTTACTTGATTACACATGTTAATTGTATTAAAATTTTAACAAAATTTTAAGAGGTTAAACTATTTTTGAAAAAAATTTTTTTGAAAAGAAACTTTAAGATTTTAACAAATAAAAAGGTGTAATTTTAAATCATATTAAATTTAAACTTTATAGTAAAACTGTTTAAAAAAACTTTAACTTTAAAACTAAAACTTTGAAGTTTATACCATTATTAACCCTATTTTTATTACTTAACAACGAATAGATTTTTTTTACAAGCATCGACGATTTTTTTTTCTTTCTCTAATCAACAATCCAAATGTGAGCAAATTTAAAGGAGAACCAAATGAAATGAAGAATACCAAAATACATTACATAACTTGATCTAAGGTCCATCCAACTAAGACCGGCAATTTCTAACCCGACACGAAAAAAGTGACACAAACCCAAAACATGTCAAATGCGAGTTGACACGAAATCGACAAGAAAATAAATGGGTCGGGTTATGGTCAATCCGACAACCCGAAAGTGACCCGTTTAAGGGTAAAACTATAACATTATAAAAAAAATTTAATACTTAAAATTTAAAATTTGTAAAGATGATTGTGAACTCAAATAAGGGAATGACACCTTAAGGCAATAACGCCAAACAAAAGTACAAAACTCTTAAACATTAAAAACTTAAAATAAACAATAAAACGTCATATTGATATTTGTTATTTTGACTATATGATTTTGATACTTTTACATTTGATTACTTGATAGGTAGTACTTCAGTATTTTGGATCGATTCATAATTCTATTTAATGATAAATGATTTTAAGTTATTCGGTTGTTCAATAACATTATTTATAACTACTTTATAGAACAATTGTACATTATAGTTTTTATTATATTCATTTATATAAGTTGAATAAAAAAGTAAATCAAAATTTGAATCAAACTATACCGAATTTAAAGTTCGAATACAATCGAAACAAACATTAAATATTGAAATTAGAATATAAACGAAAATCATTTTCGAAATTCTTACCGAAAGTTGGAAAACAAACATTGAATTTGAAAGATTGATTAAGAAAATCGTAGTTAAAACGAAAAATCGTATTTGAAATCTCACTCGAAATCCGAAAAAATTCTCGTCGATCACATTTGGCCTAATCGATCTCAGATGGGAGCTGTCCATAAATCAAAGTAAGCTTAAAAATCAAAGTAAAAAAAATCTCACATGGGAGCTGTCCATAAACCGAAAAAATACTCGTCGATCACATTTGGCCCCATCAGTTTCTTTTCGATGAAGGCTAATAAATCAAAGTAAGCATACATATTGCAAGCAAAGTTGTTTAACTATTAGTTAAAAAAATAACCATAGTGGTCAAAATTGTACTCGAAATGGGTCGACATGAACCCGACACGAAAAAAACTGACACGACCCAAACCTGACACGAAAATAAAGGGGTCAAAATTGGGCCGACACGAAACTGACCCGAACCCGAACAATACGAACCCGACCCGAATTGACAGCCTTAAGCTGTCCATTACATGAAACAAGCTTTTCACAACCTAAGTAAAGAAGGCCAACTAAACCGAGACATTCTTGCTAGTGTATTCCTACATAGTTTTCATCCGGTCAATTCCAACGCCACCCCTAACAAGCCAGCTTTTCAGGTCAATCCATCCGACCGATCTTATTCCGCACTAATTATATTCCTCCCACCGGTACCCTACGTACCATCCGTTTTGATGAATCCTCTAATAGATCTTTACTATACGCCGATTATATTAATCTCATCAATAATCTATATGTGATTTTTCTACTCTGACTGATTCCATACAAACCACCCGTTATGTGCATTGATAAACCCGATTGTGCATCGATAAACCTATTTGAAGGAACATATATGCTTTTCTTCAATGAAAATAAGTTGTTATATGATAGATGCATCTACTCCTTCAAATGCATCTACCGGCTTGACTTCCTTTTTTATTATTCTAGATGCGGTACAAACACATGATTATCCAATATTCATAGATTTCATTTGTTTTTTCTATATTATCAGACAAAGTGACATATAAGTTCCATTAAGTATTGTTAGTGTGCATCTTGTTTGTATCAAACGTAACACACACACACACACACACACAAGAACTCGACACAATTACAAATTCACATTCGTCTTTATTCTCCATCTTATACAAGAACTCGACACAATTATTTAAATAAATATATACATATCAAGACCAATATCATATCAAAGAGGATGAAAAACTAAATCTAATGATAAAAAATTTGTTTCAAAAGTTAAAATGTACAAGATACGCTTGATCAAGAACTGTGAGCTAAATAATCAGGAATTGTGAACACAAGCTGGCCAAAACTATATTTACGTCCCACCTTTGACATGTAAAATCAAGTAAAGATTGAAAAAAAACACACTTCATCAACATCTACTCGTAGTTATTTGTTAATCTATGTATGTGTATTTATCATAATTACATGTATTGATCTTATGCTTATTCTACTTCACATATCAAACTCAAAACTTTAAACCCCATAACATCCAAAAAGAATATATGCTATAAATAAAACGAGTTATATTTTCGAATAAACACGAGTCTGAAACAGCCATGTACATTTACTTCCTGAGCCTTGCTATTAAAATAAACCTACCCTAAATTCATAATCATTTATTCAATAAGAGATATAAAGAGGGCAACAGACATACCCAGTACCAATGAGGTTAACTGTATCACACTAGTTTTCAAGGAGGAGCTGCCATTGTTCATTTCTGCCATCACCCCCACTGCTATGTATATGAATCCACCTGCCGTGAATCCCTGTGCAATAAATAATCGAACTTCAAATTTATACAATTTCATTAATGTTCGTGAATTGCAATACTTTTTTTTTTTCAATCCTTCCCATCGAACTCGCAAGATTTTGGTAAGATTTGTAATAAAAAACGATCAAATTAATGATAATAATTCCTGGAAGTGATAAAGATGTGAAAGAAGTTGTACCTCGATCAAAGATGATTGCCCTGGATCTTGTCCCAATGACAAAGCCTGATAAATGGTTAGAATATTTTAATTTTCATGGTTATAGTAAAAGATTAAATATAAATGTTTTAGCTAATTTATGGGAAGCAGTAACAAACCAACGCAGTTCCTGCTAGTGCCATCAACGCAGATAGGAAATTGAAGAAGAGGGCTTTAGATACACTGAAACCAGACCTCACCAAGATTCCAAAATCACCTATCTGAAACAGTTCAAAACATCAATCTGCAAACACTGTGTACTTCTGTTTTCAATTTATATACAAAAAAAAAAGGAAAAAAAAAAGGAGCCCGAAGCAAGTGATTCATAAGTGGATCAAAATTGATACCTCTAAGGTGAAGTATACCTACAAACATGCAACTTCAGCTTAAAAAATTATACAAGTGAAGGAGATTTGTAGGAAAAAAAAGTGTATACTTAACATATACTTATGTACACTTTTCTTAATTTCAAGACTACGTCAAGTTTATGTATTCATTTGAAACAACACAAATCGATAATAAATTCAATTGGACAGATTTAAGATTTTAGAGTGCTAACAGGGTAAGACCAAGGAGAAAACTGAAAAGAAAAAAAGAAGAAACAATACCTCCTGAGGAAGCTCATGTGCAAGTAGAAAAAGTGTTCTTGACCAGCCACCAACAGACCCGTATAAAAGGAAAGCACTTCCTAAAGCCATGCCATCAGTGAAATTATGCTGCAGTTCATTACAGAAGAGTCAAATTTTGTGCTTGAATACTAAAACAAATGCCAGACCAAAATTTGTAATTCGTCCATATTTATTACTAAGACCTGTTGGCAACATTTCATAGTTTGTTTTAGCAAAAGTTACATGCATGGTATTGAAAACATTAATCATAAATCCATAATAGTACAGGATAGAAAGTGTAGTGAAAGGGAAAATAGATGAAACCCGTTAAGGAACACATACAACGCCATCAGAGAACAGATTAAGATAACCAAACACTAGACTTGATGACTGTACAGGTTCCTTCTCAGTCACGAACTTCACATTACTTTCAGGTCCATTTTCAGCAGCTGAATCAATCTTTTCCCCAACACCGTTTTTACTAGTCTTTCTCTGCGATGTAAATTTAACGCATTTTGAGTGGTAATTTTTTATTAAATGCTTAAAATATGATGTAATTCAGTTATACCTTGTGAAGAATAGAAGATTCACTTTCTGATATTGTTTTATCATCAAGAGTTGCCCTGTTACTGTTGTTCTCAGTACCATTGATGGTATCCTGCATTGAATCTTTCTTCTTATGGTGATGGTGATGATGACCATGTCCCCAAGAAGTAACTCCTCCTGACCTTTCTTCAACATACCTCACAACCTTTTCCACAAGAAGAAAAACAACAATTCCAACTGCAGTAAAAATTAAAATAAAAAAATCTGGAATTATAAAAATCGATTTTAAGATACTCTAGCATGAAACGTTACATTAACAAGTATTCTAAATACATAATCACTAACACAAAATGGATAATCCAACTGAGAGATCTTCAATAGAATGTGAATGTGAATGGGAATGATCATGTCCAGAAGCAATGTGCTCATGAGCATCATCCACATGATCACCATGTGAATGAGAATGTCCTCCACCTGATCAATACATGTAACTATTTAATAGAAATGTATGTTTTGAAAGTGTTATTTAATCGTAAGATATGGAATTCATGTTTTATTATACCAAATGCATGTGGCAATTGATGAAGAAAAGCATCTCCAAGCATAGCTCCAGCCTAAAATGCCAATATAGACTTGTATAGTTTACCAACTGGAACACTTGCATAGATAAGAAAAGGATGAAGAAACTAACCCCAAATACGGCCAGTGAATCAACAAGTGCCTTTGAAGGTTTTCCTTGAACTGTAAGAATGTACAGAACTTGAGGTAAGTTTGATCCAAGACAAATCCATATCGAAAGTAGAAAGATTTATAAAATGTAACAACTCACAGAATATCAAAGGCAATAGAATCAGACAAATTAGAGATGCCAAGCTCACCAATAGTGAGCAACCCATTGCATGAATCCAAAGGCCTGACAAGTATCAGACGAAAACTTCAAAATTAAGCCCTAAAAACTACAATTGAGTTCAATGTGCAGAGTGGTGTTTGCCAGAAATTGCTTGCATTCAACAATAATCTTCATATTTTCAAACATAATAAGAATCAAATCGAGATTACCAACGGCAGATAGCTCTGAATCGTCGCCGTGATAATGATCATGGCCATGGTCATGATTTTGGTGGGACATGTACTCCAACCTAAGATCTTCCTCCTCCGCCAGTTCTTCCGGCAGCTTTTTTATCCCCAAATCATGACCACGATCATAATGATGGTGGTGATGGTCATGCGAGTGACCACAGTGGTGGTGATGAACATGAGATTCATGAACCGGCGGCGGACTAGAGTGCTGACACTGATGGCCGAAACTCGCTTCCAAATTAAACCCGAACGTCAAAACCAAGATTAGCAGTAAAATACAGATCTGTGTTCGACAGTGATGAACCACCATCATTTTCGGCTAGTTGGATTGAATTCTGAGAAGGGTTTGTTCGGTGTTTTTGGGGGTTTTCAGATTATGAAGTGGTTTGGGCTGGGAGTATAGGATTTCAAGAAGAACGGCGTTTGCAGGTGCCTTCGATGGTAATGAAGCAAACAATGATAAAGAAGAGGATTATTATCCCAACGATAATGCCGAACGTTACAGCATCCATAGAAAAGGGTCACCGGCGGCAACAAGCGAAGACATGTTTTTGGGAAATCCGGCGAGTCGGTTTGCCCCAAAAAGAAAACGATTGAGATTGTACATATCTGGGTCCACTCAACTTTTATTACTTTTTACTCGATTTTGGGGGTCTGAGGTATTGGATCTTGTAAAATGAATTACATTTACAATTATGTGATTCTATTTTGCCTGTAAATTTAAATTGATTTTATGTTATCCGACGCGAGGGTACGTTCTGTATTAAAAATAATAATTGATTAATTTAAAATGTCTGTATAGAAAATAGAGGGTTTTTTGTTGAGTGTACTTTTTTCCTCTCATAGTCACATACACACGTATCACATTAATAGGTAAACTCTATTACATATATCATGATCTTTACCCTTTCTTGTTATAGTGAGGGATCACCGATGATCACTTTGACTTTGAAATCAACATCATACTTCAACAACTATTAAATAAGACAAAATGGACGTGCTAAAGGATGTGTGGTCAGCCAACCACGCCATCACGACGTGGGCCTAGTAGGGATTATGGTGTTGAGCCAGCATGGCGATTAGTTCTCTCCTTACATACTAGTATCATCAATATTTATATGTGCGTCATAAACCAACAAGTAAATATTAAAGCTCAAAGTTTAAAGCTTTATTAGATAAGCATGAAGCTAGAATAAAAAACAAAACAAAACCTATCAAATCATATGTAAGTCATGATCGGGTTCAAAAACCTAAGTGGAACAAAAGATCTAACTCATAAACAAGTTTGAATACATCAAAAACAAAGAAAGTCAAAGTTTGACAAAGAGCCTAACTTCCCCATTTGCTTTAGGCGGATCATAGACTAATGATAACAAACTACATGAATTTAAAAGAAGATGTAACCTCAAATCTTTTATTTGTGAGCATAATTGACGAAGAGCCCAACTTTCCCATTTACTTTTCTCCAAAGATCCACTAAAAATTGGCCGTAAATCTTCTTTGGTCGTGACCCTCGGTTATTGTGTTGATGATGCTAAAAGTTAAGGTTTAAAATATTGTAGTCCTCTAAGTTTAGTTTTAGTGGCCGTTTGAATCACCTCAATCCAAGTCTGTATGAATGAGATATAACCAAAACAATGAAAACATGTCAAATATTTACACTTTTCTCATTTTCTCTTATTTTTTTAACATTTATCACCACTTTCTCCATTTCTCCTCCTATCAATGGTGTCAAAACACATGTCATAAAAAATAAAAAATATAAGCTATATGCAATAAAAGATTGAGATATCAAACACAAAGTACATGTCTAGCTTAACCGATACAAATACCTTATATGGTAGCAATTAAGGTTGGCAATTTATGTCGGGTTCTCGTCGTTCGTGTTCATGTCAATTTCATGTTGAGCAATTTTTGACCTATTTACTGTCGTATTAGATTCAAGTCATGTCACTTTTTCAATGACGGGTTCGGGCCGTGTTTCATGTCGACCCATTTTGCCCAAATGTGTTCAACGTGTATTTTTTTCTTTTTTCGAATACAGTTTTATTTTGAATCCCTGGTTTATTTTGACACAAAATTTAAATATAATCATCGTTTCGATTCAAAACAATGTTCGTTTCGATTTGTCTCAAATTTCGAATTCAATGTTTTGTATCAATTTGATTCGACTTTTGCTTTTATTTTTTATTCAACTTGTATAAGTGAATATAATAAATGTGAAGTATTAAAACTTTTATCAAGTACCAATAAATAATGATATTTAATAACTAAAATAAAATTAAAATAATGCACCAATAAATACAATTATAAAGTCAATCAAATATACTAAAGTACTAACTATAAAGTAGTCAAATGTCAAAATACAAAAATGATATAATAAAAAATATCAAATACCAAAACTATGTAATATTGTTTTGACTTTAAATTTTTTATTATTTTATTTTAAAGTTTAAACTTTTAACTTATGGAGGTTTTGTATAATTTTATTTTTGTTTGACCTAATTTTATTACTCTCCGATGCCACTCCATCAATTGAATTCACGATCCCAATTCTAAAATTTAAATTCTAAGTATTGAAGTAAATTTTATAATTTATGATTTTACTATATGAACAGGTCATACGTGTTACTTTTGGGTTGTTAAGTTAACCTTAAACCTGATCTTATTTATTTTCTACTCTTTTCGTGTCAATCTGTTTTTGACCCATTTCAAGTTTGTGACACTTTTTCAAGTTAGTCAAAATTTGTTTTCTTGGTTAGAACTTTGAAGTTATGTCAACGTTTTACACATAATTAAATTAAATAAATATAATATTGCCTAAATTAAGCACTTATTCATTAGTGTTTTTATCTATATTGATCCAAATTATCACACTAATCACGTATGCCATCTCATGACATAGTAACCGTACATTTTCGTCTGCATGAGTGAGTATCAATCACAAGATTGCTCTTGTGTACGTATAAAATGTATCTCTCACTTTATTTAGACATATATGAAGCTTATCATTTCTTTATCCCTATGTATCTAACACACATGTGAGCTCCATCTTACCATTGATGCTATTTTTCTCAAAAAGTTTCTAACCGTTTCCTTTGGCCCATCAAGTTCAATATTTTATTAAAATACGTATTTTGTGAGATAAAAGTCTCACGTTATTAATGAGCACACATAAAAATCAACTATAGATACATTCACTGATTTAGAGTTTTATAAAGAAAATAATCAAGAAAATATCTATTTGGAAAGGATTAAGTGTCATAATGTGTCGATATATACAAAATCAAATATAGTAACTCGTTTTCTACAACGCTTATGAAATAAACTTTTTTTACTAATAAAATTTTTAAAAAGTATTATTATTTAATTTTTGTCAGATTACAGTAAAATTTACATTAAAAATAGATAAAAATAAAACAATCATAAATATATAATTATATTTATACCAATCATTATATGTTAAAACTTATAAAAGAAAAATTATAAATATATAAAATTAAATACATCCGTTAATAAATATATAATTTATACAAACACCTCCTACATATTTTCATATAGCTCCTCATAATCAAATCAAATTCAAATAATAAAAATAGCGAGCGAGGGAAAAGGTCAAAATTAAAGACTAATTTTGCCAAAAAAGTTAACATTGGATGAATTTAAGGGTTTTATTAATTAAATCTGAGATATTTAAAGAAATTTTTTTTTGTAATTTTTATGTTTTAACTTTTAATAAAGAGTAAGATAATTGCTTAAGTGTTTGGTGAATTTATAGCAAGTACACGAAAATATACAAGTCATATTAGCCTGAGGTACGTACAAGTTGTATCTTAATCATGAAAACTAATACCTTAAATATACAAGTCATATTAGCCTAAGGTACGTACACAAAAATATACAAGTCATATCGATCATGGGTGAAATCCGCAGGTGGTTGGCCATTGATGGGATGCATATTAATGATATCGAAAGCCTTTTTAAATGGGGTAGTTTGTTGAAGCTCACTGGGAATTCTCTTTAAGCATTCATGGGGTTATATGCACGTATCTTTGGTTTGTTTGGAAATTTCGGAATGAGAAAGTATTCTCATCTACAACTTCAAACAAAGACATCTTGGTGTGTAATCAAATACAAGCTTTCTCCTTTTTTTGGTTCAAAAATAGAGTTGGGAAGAACTCATTGGCATATAATTGGAGTGATTGGTGTCTCCTCCCAATGTCTTGTTTTCTTCTTAATTTGGATGTATCTCTTTAGCTAGCTGTTTGTTCTTGTTTATGTAATTGTACTTTTGTAATTTGGGGTTTCCAGCATCTTGTTAGTCCCCTTTGTTTTAATATATATCTGTTACTCTAGGTGTGTGATGGCTATGCCGAAGCACTTCCTAGTGTAACTTTTCTTGCCATTAAAAAAAATTAGATAAAGCAAGTTTTAAATCTTAAAAAATAAGTATGTAACTTGGTTATTGGGTATTATTTGTCAAGCTCATAGTACAAGTTGTTAGGTGTGACTTGACGTGAAACCTACGATGTCGGATCTTGGTTTGATCATATGGTTCACGGCATGGAAAAAGATGGTTCACGACGTGAAACATGGGTGCACGACGAGGAGTAGATCGAGAATGGGGTTTTTTTATTTGGGATTTTCAGAGGGTGCTTGGCGTGGATCCTGGCTCCACGGCGTGGAGACACTTCCAGCAAATCCAAGTTGTTTTGGTAAAGATCTAATTGGCGGCCCATTTATTACTAATTAGGGTTTTCTAGTTTTGTGTCCATATCGTAGCTAGGTTTCATTCAACATATGCTCCTTAAGGTGACATCTTGTAAACACTTTCAGTAATAAAGAAATCTCTAGTTCTTGCCCGTGGACATAGGTCGTGACCCTGACAACCGAACCTTGTAATATCTTAGCGTCGTGTTTATCTTGTTTCTGTTATTTGCATCTTCTAACGTGTTCTTGTTAAGGTTTCAAATTCGATCCTTACAAGTGGTGATATATTGGACCATTACACAAGTACTTTATGCATAAAGTGAGTGGTCATACTAGAAAGTCTAATAGTTGATGGACTTGTGTACTTTTGTGGTTCTAACATCCACTAGCTTATGAATTGACTCATTTTTTTGTCTTGCACCTGCTAGAACTTATGAGAGAGAGATGGGAGAGTGTAGAAGTTGGGCTAATTAATTTTTTATTATATTGAAGAGTTTTTGTTGCATGTTTGATTTGGAGGTTATTTGAGTTGTTTGAAGCTTGATTGAGGCTTGAAGCGGTGAATCAACCTTTCTTTTGCTTCAAGAGCTGGGTTTTGGTCTCATGTAACTTCCTTTCTGTGTAATGACTAAATTGTAGTTGATATCAATAGCTTTTGTTGGCCATTACAAGCCTTTTTTTGATTGTATGTTAATTTGGAATGAGAAATGAGTCAAGCGAGTTATTTCGGTTGAGGTTTGTGAATGGATTGAACTTTTGTATTATTGTGGTAAAAAAACTCATGTTAATGGTTATTTTGTTTGTTCAAAATTGTTTCAGGGCCGAATTTAGGTTGAGTTGCGAAGTTGCAAAAATCAAGAATGTTGGTTATAGGTCTTCACAAAGTGAATAAAGGTTCTTTCCAGAGCGAGGCTGATGATAAAAAAATTCTAGCAGTTGCTTCTTGATTTGAGGCTACCTCCTTCGCAGGTAGCATTCACAAGACGAACATGCATGTTTGTGTTTTTACTCGTTTAAGGCCTCTAATTGATATTCCTTGGTATGCCTTAGGGTTTGTTATAGAGATAGCTCAAGTGTTTTAGTGGCTCGGGTTGTGATCTTATCCAGTCCAGAGGTGAGTGCGGTAGATTTTTTGCTAAACTTGGATACACATATATGGTTTTGAGATAATTATGTCATCTAATTCTTATATCTTTTATAAGACTATATATTGGTTTGTTGATTATGATTAAATGATACATACATGTTGCATAGTAAAGATAAGGTCAAGTTGCTTATAATGATACGCTAAGCACTAGGTGTTTGAAATAATACTAGAAAGCCCATATTTGAAATAAAAAATCTATAGCCAATTAGCCTATAAATATATATCAGGGAAACTCGGTAGAACGGATGAGACATTCAGGAAAATCAGACGAGGCTTTGGGGAACAACAGCAAGAGACATAAAGTCAAAATTCAGAAACAATACAATATGTATTAAACATATTGATATGTTAAAATATTGGAAAGTAGTTGATTATTTTCCTAGTACAATTATTTTATATAGAGTTTTGTTGACTATTCCAATAATTATGACATCTGTAAAAAGAAATAGTTTGGCTATGATAGTTATTGAGAACGATATATCGGATAGTATTGATTAAGAAGAGTTGATTCACAACTTTGTTTCTAAGAATGCTAAGAGAATCTCACGATTACTGTAACTATGTAAGATAAAACTAATTTATTATCGTTTTTTTGTTTCATTTATTAGTATAACAAATTTATATTAATAGTGAATTTTGCTTATATACATAAATTTGTATTTACGGGGCCCATTTTTCTCTTTTTGCGCAAGGTCTCAAAAATCTATGGATCTCCCTTGCTTGTTGTTAAGAAAGCCAAGATTTAATGGCATGCTTTGAATGTTGTTGGTTAAATCTAGTGTACTAACTCGCTTCAAGGCTTTTATAGCTAAACAAAGTTGTTTAATTTGTATTCACATGTGAAAGGTTGGAACATCTTTTGTTTATGTTAATGGTTGTGATGACATCAACGTAACACACGTAAAATATTGGTAAACTTGCAATTTCTTAGTAGGGTTTTCAACCTGGTAGGTTCTTCTTGGGTCAATGTCATATTTGTAAATGTTTTCTCCCATGGTCAATGATTATCACGCTTGTGTAGTGTTTGAATTGGTCTTTGGTTTATAATCAGGTGTTACACTGTCGACCTTCATTATAAATTATAAATCTAGGGATTAAGTTGCACAACTTAAGCCTTCTCCATCATACATGACTCCTGCCATGCTTAATGCTTTAAGTCAATGTATCTTAACTCACTATAGAAATATAAAGTCCGATGATGTGCACAATAAAAATATTAATTCATTTAAAAGTCACATATACGCATATGATAATAATATTTCCATATTTTCATAAGTGATTAAATACAATCTGCTCAAGTTAAAACATTCTTGCATCCGGTCCGTAAAGAACATATAAAACTTTTCATTGCTAATTTGTGATATATTAGCGACGGTTTTCTTGTCGGTATATCTGAAAATGGTTGCAAAATCTAGGTAATTTAGCTATGTAAATTTTGTGTAACTAATCCGTCGCTAAGCATGTTTAAGCTACATATTTGACCGAAACAAAATTTTAGTTTCTTGTAGGGCAAGTGTATGTATACTAAGATAATTTCAAGTGAAAAATGGGAGACTTGTATATACCTATGATTTGAACTAACGTCAAAACAAACTTTTTTGATAATACAGCCATATAAACGAATTTGAATCAAAGGGTTTTGGCTTAGCAGTAACATGTGTATAAGGCTTCTCCCTTTTTAAAATTGTGGGTTCAAGTCCTGCTAAGAACATATACATGTGTAGATTAAGAAATAAGTCGTCAAACTCCAAAGCTTCATTCATACTCGATATAATGGTCGGACTAAGGCTTCTAAAGCTGGTGTCCAATTTATAATTTTTAAAAAAATTACATTAAAAATTAACCATCAATATCAACAACTAACCAAATAGATTTAAGGACAATAGGTAAGTCAATGAACACTTTTAGAAAAACAACAAACATGTGTTAAGCTTTAAATAGTTTTCTTCTGTCCACAATCAACCCACATCATTAATTTAATCAAGGGTTAAGTTAATTGTATAAAAATATATAAAAAAAGTTTGTATAAATTCTTGTTGTATTATGTAACAAACTTTGTCTTTTAATAAATACAATCAATTTTTATAATCCTCTATAAAATCTTATTCCCGCTACCTATTATTACTTAAATTTGGGCTTAATGTTTACCATTATTTACTTACAATTTAAATTTAGGCATTAAATTTGGTAACATAACCCTCATCAATCGCTAATCCGGATCGTTTTCAGGTTAATTGCTGATCTAGATCTTATATATATATATATATATATATTGAAAAGTTTATTTGAGAATTGTTTTTATCGCGAGAACCAATCTTACCCATCCAATTCCCCACATTCAATTGGATTGCTCACCCATGAATTCCTAACATGCACCTTGCCACACCCAATCCCCCCACGCTCTTCATCCATGAATTCCATTTACCAATTGAATGGCTAAGATTGGTTCTCGCGTTTCTCACAATAATAATGTATGTATGTATATATATATAAGGCTAGCAAGGTCCTAGGAGAATAGATACAAACGACAATGTTTAAACACTAAAAAACCAAATATAAACATTAAAAAGAAACTGCTTGAAGGGGATTCAAACACCGGTCGAGCAACAATGATATTCTCCTTTTCAAATTGCCTCTCGAATTCAACCAAAGAATAGAGAAACTCTGAATAAAGCTTAATCGAGAATTTTTCGATAGTTTCGTGCATTATAAGCAGTGTCACTAGCTCATTATGTGGTAGGTATTTCCAACAAATTAAGCTAGTTTATTATAGATATACTTATTATATACACATAGATATATATTATGTATGTGTGTATTAAATTTTGTTTTTTTTCAACCAAAACATCTACATCATCCACCATCTTAATTAATATGTAAGTGTAACAGAGACTAAAACTGTATGGAAAAATAGTCTATTACTAGAATTGAAGCTGGAAGTTTAATTTTTTGTTTATTCAAAAATGTTTGGTAGATTAGTTGGTAATTAAAATAAAAGTTTCAATTTTCATGCCTAAACCTAAAACTTTTTATTAAAACAAAAAAAAATTAAACTATAAAAGTCTTAAAAAGTTCTCGCTAGAACATGTAAATTTTTATTGTCATTTATCATATATATAATAATCATTTTTTAGCAAAACCATAAATGCATTATATGAAAAGAAAAAAAAAACATTCACCCATTCTTTAAAGACAAACCTTAACATGTTTTGGCTTTGGATTCTTGACCAAAAGTGTCATCAAATATAGAATATTTTCTATCTTTCTTGTAGATTGGAGCACTCACATTTTACATTTGAACTACTAATTAAATCAACTTCTTCTTTTATGGAGTTTTTGCCTTTTGTTCTTGTTCTTGTTTTTTTCCCTCCGGAATATATGTAGGATGTTGTCTAAATGGAAGATTAATCATAGTCAACATCCACCTTAAGATGCTCCTCCCTAATAACATATGTTTATATAACTAATCATGTCATATTTAAAGTCTAATTAAAATAACATTCTTAAGAAATGTTATTTTAATTAATTTGGTTAGATTATATCAAGGATAATTAATTTGAAGATCATAAGTTGTATTTTACATTTGGGTTTTATACTAAGTTAACTTAATACTGTGATTCTCTCATGTTTAACATAAAAGCATTGATCGAGTTCTCTAGGGCCCTGCTTTAATTAATCTAAAACATGCATGAGGTTAATCTTTTTTGTTCTCTCTAACGACATGGTAAATCATTTAACAACTTAGTTGTGTTCATATAAATAATACTTACACTAGTAAGGTATCTACTATACGTAAAGAAATGTAAATTTTATTATATAACAAAATAATATATATAATTCCTCATTAAAAATGAAAACCTATAACATATATTGAGAATAAAAGATAAAGAGTCATTAATAGTCTATTCACTTATAAAAAAAACTCCACTTGTTTTTTAGAATATTTTTTTCAAGAAAACAGAAGATATGTTTTGCTGAGATAGCGTTTATTGTTAAAGACTACGTTATGGTGGTGATTGTGAGTTATTTCTGAAAGATGAGAAGTAAGTTAATACTCGTGTTATATGTTTTGTAATGTTTATAAATTATGAATTTTATTTTTCTATGGTTGGTAGTTGTATATATTCTATTATAATATTTTTTTAACGTATTAATTATACTTTACTTATTAACAGGGGTGGTCTGATTAAGTTGATTCTGTATGATACTCTTAATATACGTCCAGTTAGGTTTGCCGTCGCAATTAGAGATAAATCAATAATATTTGCATCTTGG
>JAUEJL010072502.1:0-16389 GCA_032274825.1 Drosophyllum lusitanicum | reverse complement strand
TGTTTCCCTTTTTCAGACAAAGAATAGGCAGGCCTGGTGAGACGGGGACTCTTGTGATTTTGTACAGGCTTTTGTGGGAACACTACTTGTTGGTATATTATATGCAATGGTCGGTTTAGATTAAAGTAACACCGGTTGACATGTTTGGCAAGTTTTTGTATTGTATATTTGTTTATACGCCAAACATGTGTTTTTAAACTGTAATAGTTAATAGGCTTGGGTTTGTTTATGTTTTAAAATTCCGCTGCATAGTTTTTGAAATTCGGTTAAGTTAACAAACAGGTAAACATGCAATTTACAAACGTACCCATGCAGTTTGAAAACTCAAATTTTATCTGATTTTAAGGTTTCAAAGGCGGTGTTACATAAATAGATCTGGAAATTTGGGATAACCATTATTATTATTATTATTAAAATGGTATTTATTTTAATTTTCAATTAATTTAAATCAAAATAACCTGTTGTAAGTCTTGTGACCTACTAATGTAGGTTATCATATATAAAATGGTAGTTTTAGAAAGTTGAGTGTATTAAATGATAGCTTTTAAAGTTGGGTATACAAAATAGCAAAAAGTGATAACTACGATATACTTTCGGAAACTAAACCCTAAAGTAATTATCAAACAAAACTTTATGGTTAACCATTCAAAAAAGAACTTTAACGATGTGTTTCCTAGTATTAGAACACGAAAATAAGAGAAAGAGTACTGTTTTTATTTCATGTAGTTGAATAGAAAGGAAAAAAAGAGTTATATTATAATAATATCCTTATTATCTAAAATTATTAATTATGATTAGGTGTAATTTAGTAACTAATAAAAAATCATAAACCTTTTCCTTTTTAGTTTTCCTCTAAATCTTCCGACTTTTAGAAGGAAAATTTAGATGAGAAAGTTAATAAATTTTCCCTTTCAAATTCTTTTATTTCATACCTTAAAAAAACTTGGGAACATAATTATTTTTTAATTCATTACCACTTTTAACCCTTCATTTTCTTATCAAAAACTAGGTTTAAACATTCAAGTCCGAATTTTGGGTGAAAAACCCGATAGGGATTTCCTTAACGCATATGTAATACCTCCCTCCATATCTTGCAATTCAACATATAATATCTTGACCATGTATTGTTTGCCGTTCAAAAAAATATATATTTTTTGACTTTGTATTAACTTAATAATTTTTATGTAATCATAACATCAATCTATTGAATCTAACATAGTAACATGGATTATAATTTATGTCAAACCTTATCAACCGATCATATATATTTAAATACACATTTACGCTTAACACACACTCTCCTCCCTCCTCCCAACCTCTCCTAAGAAACACATTTACCCTCATCAACTCACTTATCTCTCTCTCTCTCTCTCTCCATCTCAGAGTCTCAGTAAACTCACTAGAATCCTCTTTAGTATTTTGTACCAACATTGCTGATATTGGAAAATAAAATCACCACTAGTACATAAACATACCGCACTCTGATGGTAAACCTTCTCAAATCTCAATCTCTAACAAAGAAAGTCGCTAGAATATCTTATTACCCCCTTTCTATCTCCTTCTCTCGAAGATACTATTTTGCAGAGTTCGGTCGTTAGATAGTCGACACTCCGTCGATTAACTTCTTTTTACCTTTAAGATCCCTAGAAAATATGTCAATATAATTACAAATCAACTTGATAACTTTTAACATGAATTCGCCTTGGTCCATCATTGAGGCATTACTTTGTAGAACCTATTAGTACATATGTTCACTCGAGGCATAAACTACGGCTATCTAGAACCCTCTATCCATCTTGCAATATGTGACAACCATATTTTCATACTATGCCACTAGGGCCACCATGTGTGTTCATCAAAGGGATTATTGGGAATAGGACTTCAAATTCTAGTTTTTAAAGTCCCTAGCCATAAGCAACGTTCGTGTGTCAAAATTTTAAAGGAAATTGTAAAAAATAGAATCCCTCATAAATCATTAAAATAGAAGCCCTTTAAAATAGATTAGATTGTAGAATCATGCCGCTCCAGCCCGGTCCAAACTCTAGCTACTTTTACCAAACACAATCCACATTATACAACTACATAACCACTATTGCAACCATTATTGATTTGTTATTTTTCATAAAAACTTCTTAAGATTCTTAGAAGTATAAGGAGATGGTTTGATAGATAAGTTAAAGTGATGGTGATTTCTTTATGTGTTGTGTTGATAAATAAGTCAAAGTTGTATGATTTTTCAAATCGGTGGTAGGTTCCAAGTATATATGTTGTTTATACAACGGCCCCATGATTAATGACTCAAATCATAGATAGATTGAGCCTACCATATAATTCGTTTTGTATAGTAACTCTTGACAACGATTTTGGTTATGATAAATGTGTTCACAAAGCAACAACAAAAAAACGACAATGATTAAGTATGACGAATCATGAGTTGTTATAAATCATTTTTATTACAAGGCAGTAGCCAAAAAAAGCATATTTATTACGAAATACCGTCTTATTTCAAAAGGAAAGCTCATAACGAACATTGTAACAAGTTGTATATCTTAAATTGCCAAAGAGAAACTATATTATGAAATACTTGGATAGGATGAAACACGCAGAGGTAAACCACAAATACTATGAATCTAGCATAGCGTGCCCAAAAGCATGTCATACTAGATGGGGAGATTTGATGGTGTTTAGTCATACCTACCATTTAACCAAAGCTCACTCACTGATTCAGACTTCATATAATACCCGTTGTATATTACAAAACAGCAAACCATTAGAAAACATTACAAACATTACCCAATTTATCTCTTATAAGTAGACACAATTCCACCAGATTTTACATGTTCTCAATCTCTTCTCTTTATTCGCTATATACTTTTCTCCCAACGCATATGATCGATTCCGAGACTTTGATCTCTACTCCGCAATATGCTTCTTTCATGTCGCATGATTTACTTTTAAAATGATAAAAGAACGACCCAACTCGATCATCAAAACATTTCCACGAATACCTAACAAAGGTTTAAATGCATTACTATTTAACCAGATTTTTCCACAAATACCTAACAAATTGTATGCTACAACAAGGCTTTTTTTTTGCCATCACGTGAGCGGGACCCACTAGGACACCCTCGTGGCAATCTAATCTCAACTTCTGCTTCGTCACCAGTGGTCTTATCTACGTGCTTTCATCTCTACCGTCCATTGTTCCAATTATTAACCAGATCTAGAATCAACGTCCAGAATTCAATCAACATCCAACAAACTTCCATAAATATCCTAACACCCTCGATATATGTTACCGCTACAGGGTTCGTTGATTCCTAATCGCGCGTTTTCAATCTACACTCGCTATGAGCTTACTCAACAAGCTCTGGGACGACACCATCGCCGGTCCTCCGCCGGAAAAAGGCCTCGGAAAGCTGCGGAAACAATCCAATCTTAGTTTCCGATCACTGAATACTGACAAGCAGGGTACGCAATTTGTTAAAATTAGGGTTTTCAATTCATAATCCTGTAGTTAACCTCGATCGATCCGGCTTTTGTTACTATCAATCCATCGTTTTAATTGCTCTAATCTCATTTGATTAATCTGATCATAGAAGTTTTTCCCGCCATATCGATCGTTAAGTTGAGTGAGACTGTATGTTTTTGTGTTTTCTGAAACAGAATCCTCAACCTCAATCCGGCTTTTGTTACGATCAATTGATCGTTTTATAAGTTACTCGCGTCTCATGTTCTTAATCTGATCATAAGAGGTTTTTCCGCCATATCAATCATTAAATTGAGTGATTTGTTAGCGGATACAAAGACTGTATGTTTTTGTGCTTTTTGAAACAGAATCGGAAACAGCTCCTTCTTCGATGAAAGTAACACGGAGTATTATGATTGTGAAACCTGATCATAGCGACACGCCGCCGGCGTCTCCGGCTGGATCCACAACTCCGGTGTCACCTTTTTCCGGTAAGCATTTGTTTTTAGATGCAGAGGGTCTAGGTGAATGACAAACAGCTGATTCTGGAATGATCGATGATTATTCAAGTAAGGGTAGCATGGTCATTTTCTTCATTCACTAGTGCATGGCGATGACATTTTCTTTTTGCATTTAATATATAATATATTCCATGAGAAGAATACATACAATATTAATATTTAGCCCTACCATAACATTAACTAAATATCTATACTACTAATACATAAATGGTTTAATCAAAGTTCTAAACAATATGAATCGTGACGTGATGGAAATGTCAAGCCTTAAGCTTTGTAAGTCATGGTGAGGTCACGACACAACTTAAGACGGAAAATTTGTATATAACTTATAACTAGTATCCTACCCGTGCAATATTGCGGAGACAAATATTTTCTATTTTGCAACATGTCGCTTTCAAGAATGTAATTATGTTGTTCGCGCGATTCAATGGCACGAAAAAGTTTTCTACAACATGTCCGTTTTTATCAATTTTTCTTTTATTTGCATCAAATTTTTATTAATTTTAAAAATAAATTCTAAAATATATTAAATAAGAAAAAAGATTTATATTTATAAAATAAGGAGATAGAAGTTAATTAGATTTTAGAAATTATATTGATGTGGGTGGATAAGTGTGTTTGTGTGAGAGTGTGTTAGTGATAGAAAATATTTTAAATGAATAAAAAGTTAAAGTAATTAGGAGACGGAGTGAAATGGTTAAAGATTGAATGGATGAGATTAATTTAGATAAAATAAAAGGTGAAGATTTTGTCTTGATTGAATTTTAAGAACTCTTAAAATTAAGGAAAAGAGAGAATGTTAAATGGTTTATATAGTAGTATATATTATGTACATAAAATTATACAAACAAATATTAAAAACACATAATTATATGTTTATAATTTAGTTCATCAATCTTTTTCTTTGTTTTCAGTATATCCAGCCATCCTTATAACTTAATAACTATATATATTTGTTATATATGGCTCGGTACCTCTAACACGCCTAAAAAACACGGCTTATAACAAGTAAAAGCATGTCAAACCGGACCTTAGCATACGGCAAGTCTTATGTTTAAGACTTAGACCATGTCGTGACGGCATAGTCAAGCCTTAAGCCAGCCAAGACGAGCTTTCTAGAATCATGAGTTATAACACTCTCTCCTTTATCTTTTTAAGGCTACTTAATTTTAAATGGTATATATTTTTATGCAACCGGTACAAATAACCAACACACAAGTCTAATAAATCATCTTCTTAATTTAATAACTCTTTCCTTATTTTGTTGTTTTTCAATAAAATTATTTTTAACAACCAATAAAAGAATTCATGAGAAAAATTGAAAAATAAAGAAAGCTAAAAAATAGAAAGAAAACGGATATTTTATCGAAAGAAGCTATTTGGTAACACCGTATTTCATAATTATCATATCCTTATATTCTTAAAACTCGACATATTATTGTATACAAGCTATTTGCAGACGTCGCATTATGTAGTAATTACTATGCTAATTAATAAACAATTACAACTTGCTTAATTAAATTATAAGATAAAATTTAGTATTATATTGTTTGATGTTAGTGCACTTTCATCTAGATAATTGGGAGATTTTGTCGCTTACTAATGCTTTTTCCCATGAAATTTGGGTGGTTTAATTATTATTGAACGTATCTTGCATGTGAAACTTAATAATATTCATGGTTTTCATAGTATTGAAGTTTTAAAACAAATAAATATTTATGATTTGATTATCGATGTTATAGGAAATTTTTTTAATGAGAATTATATTTTGTATGAAAACTGTGAAAATTGTTTGTAACATCATTAATAACTTATTAATATGAGTATTTCAGTCATTTATATGTTTATCTAATCGTAAATTACGTTCGAGTAAGCCGTAATTAATTTGCGACACTTGATTTTCTCAAAATACCTCTATTAAAGCGTCACTAATTAACCATTACCATTACCATTACCATTAATAGACATGAATTTATTTAAATCAAGACCCAAAATTAATTCTCGCAGTTCTCGTATAAAAAACAGTTTGATCAAGGGTATTATAGTTCAAACATACACTTTTTATTGTATATGACAAAAAAGCGTTGTGAACAAATTATCATCCAAACAAACACACCTAATTCAAACTTAACCGTTATACCAGACGTTACTCAAATTATTAAACTCGAACCTTCTAAGTAATTACTTTTATATATATATAGTTGAACTAACTTAATAAGATGCATGGTGACTGATAGGAGGCGGGTCGGAATCATTCAGGTTTCGCCGGAAGTCGGCATCAGATGCTTTTGAGAAGGCAAGTGGAATAGGAAATAGGAGCCCGCGTCCACCTTATGAACTGTGAGATTGGAACTAAGCCAAATACTCTCTTGTACCTGAGTTCTGTTTCCGGCTGCAACGTGTTTCGGTTTAGCCTTATCGCGTGTGTATGTGCTTTTGTGTTTATAGTCGATGTGTAATATGTACGCTAGCTTCAGTTGTACGAGTTTGGTTCGAGTTCGAGCTTGTAGCACTTGTAACATGGTTCACCTGGCCTCCCCATCGCGGGCACCTTAACGCGTTTTGTTTACTGTTCTCTCGATCCAGTTGATAATCCTTTTCATTGCTGAATAAGATGAAAAGATCGAACCTCAAAACATATCCGTTTACAGCAAAGTTAATCAAGAAAAAAAATACACTTAATATATACTCGTGATTCGTGAATGATTTATTCAAAATTACAGATCGTCAATCTGATTGCGTATAATTTTTTCTAAGTCAATTCGTTTCTATCGTTCCGAAAATGTTGTATTGATGGTCTCTCATAAAATGCTCGAGACCAGTGTATTACACGAGTGGATAACTAAACAAACATTTAAACAGTAATAAATATATATAGAAAATGATATATGTATATACTGTATTATCACGATATGATGCAATTTCTTTGACTATACAGATCATGATGTATTGCATCTTCAATGGTGTGTTTCTAATTGTTCTTTTTCTTGTTTATGATCTTCATAATCAAGTCTGGTTTTAAAGACAAATATTTTATCTGATTAAAAGTTATAATATCTAAATCAAGAAACATGGATTTATGCATTTAAAGCAACAAAATTTAGGGAAATCTCACCCCAACCCTCGTTCGTTAACAATTCATTAACACCGATTGGACCATAATCCACTTCATTACGCACTTTGTTGTGATTATCATTACAATCTTTTCAATTCGAACAACTTTCAAATCACAAGAGATTATAAAATTACTATTCCATGAGTAATATATACTCAAAAAAATTAAAGAGAAAAAAATCATGTGAATAGTATTAGGGATGTATCATTAGTCATAAGTGTTGATCAGTAAACATGGAGTTGCAAATTAAAATTGATTATAGTTAGAAGTTGAAAGAAAACTTTAGTTTGACACAGCCTTATGTTACTTTACCAAATTACATTTCTTTCATTAATGTATTGGGTTTTCAAGGGTGTAGTTGTATAAGCAAACAAAGCAAGATTCTCAGTAGACTTCATTGGTGTTGAAAGTTCATTTATATATGTTCCATTAGATTTGGTTATAACAGGAAAGCATAATCATCTGATTGTTTATTTATAAAAACATACAAATTATATATCTAACAATTAGTGTGAATATATGAACAATAAACTTTTGTCTTTTTTTACCTATATATACATTGTATAAGAGCAAGCAGAGTACCATGAAGCTGGCCTTGGCATGCATGCTGATCGATTTGGCTGTTGGGTACGTACCGAAGCCAACTAGGGCTATTAATTCGGATCAGGTTCAAGTTAATATGTCGTGTTATTTTCGTATCGAACTATTTTTGACATAATTTAATTTCGTGACGGGTTCGGTTCGTGTCACTATGTTTCGTGTTAGGTTCGGGTCGTGTTTCGAGTTAACCCACTTTTTCACAAAATTAACGTATCATCAACTTTCGTTAAAAACTATTCGTACACGAATAATCCAATCAAGTTCCGGTCATTCGGTATTCCGTTTTCGGTTATTAGTCTGGTTTTAGTTGAATAACCAAAAATTTGATCCGTTCGGGTTTTCGGTTTGAAACTTTTGTATTCAGCTTCAGATAATAGAGAAGCTAAATCATTTATGGAACCCCCTTTTAATGCCAAATGTGATTAACAATCTAAAATTTTAGACTAATAGTGCGCTTAGAAACCAAAAATAGGGAAACTAAATCACTTATGAAACCCCTTTTTTAATTGTCCATTGAATTTTCTTACAATAACGATTGATATATAGTTTGACGTTGCACAATAGTATTGCTCTTTTTAAGTGACTAAATTTGTGACATGCTCCATAGAAAATTAGAAGTGTCGACAGTGGTAGAGAGTATTATTTGAGACAAATTTGGTGGAATAAAAGGGATAAAAATCTTTAAAAGTTTAGTTAAAGGAAGGAAGTAAATTTGAATATGTAATTGGTGCATATATGGTAGCTGAAATTTCTCAAAGTATATAAAAGAAATAAAAGACGGCAAAAATTAGCACCGTTATTTTATCAACAAGAATAAAATTTTTAGACATATGGCCCAAATTTAATGGAATCTAGGAAACAAAACATATTCATTAGTAATATTATTTGTTGCTAATTTGTTACAAGGGATATACCCTCTTAGAGTTTCTTCAAGGGTGCGAGTATCTTGATTAAAGTATTACGGATTTGATCTTTTGACCTCTTCTATGAGAGCAAGTGGATTATTCGGTAGATCACCAAAGTGATTATTTAAATTTGTTATGTTATATCATGTAAATTAAGAAAATATTTCAGTCAATCATCTTGACTCGTGGCTTAGATTCCAATAAAAATTTAACATCTATTTTGTTTAAAAAATCTAAAATCACATAAATAGATAAAAGTAAAAATAATGTCATCATTGTCCTTTTTAATATTAAACATAAAACTTGGTCATCTTCATTAGCATCAGTAATCATGCTTTCCATTAATAGTGGCAAAAAAGATTCATGGTGGTAATTTTGACTCCTGTAAAAATGAAAATAAAATCTCAAAAATAGCAGTAAAAAATTTGTGGCAAAATTTTGTTAAGGGTACGGAATATATGTAGACTTGTTAAATTTCATGAATTTAAAATAAAGGAAATGTTTTTAAAGGGGTAAAAGTGTCATTTTATAAAATAAAGATATTATTAATTATAGTTTTATTAAACAGTGTGTTTTTTTATCTCATGGTACTTTTGGGACGGATTAAATAATAATTCTATAAGTAAACAGGTTAAACTGGTCAACTTCGGGTTTATCGGGTTAACCTGAACCTGACCCAAAAAATTTCGTGTCGGCCCATTATTCACCCAACTTGTTTTCGTGTCGGGTTTGTGTTGACCCTTGTTAGGTTAGGTTCGTGTCAAGGATTGCCAGCCCTAAAGCCAACACCACCCCCACCCTAACGATACCGACTTGAAGCATGTTTGCTCGTTATATGAATGCCGAAGAAGAGAGGAGAAAGAGAGTGTAAAGAAAGAAGAGAGTAAAGAGTAGAGTGGATATTTTTTAAAATAAAAAACCTTTAAGTGTGTAAATTATGAGAAGCATGAGTATTTCATTCTTAAATATAGCTAGACCCAATACTCTAGAGGTCTAATATAAACAAATGACTTTAGCTTGAACCCACCATGCATAACTTTTAGCATCCCCCAAAAAAAACCCACCCCACCCTTTTATTATACGTTTTTTTATATATACAGCCATTAAGTTATTATAACTACAAAACAGTCGTTAAGAATGTATGTTTTGACATTTTTTTTCTTATTATCAATTTCTTAAAATGTTTCATGTTTTTTTTTTAATTTCTTTATTTTTCAATTAAAGAAATATTACTCAATATCTTACGAATGGTCTCTTCAAATTTTCAAATAATCTAATTACATCAGGAGCTTTTTGTGTTTTATGTTTTCCTAAAAAAATTAAACAGTTTTTTAATCTTAGTTTAAGTAAGAATAATGTTATATTTATGCTATATTTTTTCACTTTGGTCTTTTATTTTTCCTTTTAACCGTAAATAAGCGGTGATTACTATCTTAATTATTACGGGATATTTTATTATTATTGTCTTTTATTAAAATTAACAAAATACATAAACTAAAAGCTATAAACAGTAGTTTTAGCCTTTAGTAAAACACGGGTACATAAAAACTCATTTACAGTCATGGTTGGGTTGCAATCACCTTTTATTAATTTATTTACAAAATTTAATTGAGTTGTGTTTAATAAAATCCACGTAAAAAATATAGTCCTAAAATTTTAATATTCAATCACATGTGATTTGTAAAAGTATCACATATGAATTACGAAAATACCACTCCGTCCAAAATTTTAAAATGCAATCTGGACCATTGATGTCATTGATCCAAAAGCTAAAATTAGTCCCTTAAGACTATGAATTAAGTATGTACTATATTGAACTAAACATGAGTAAAAACTATAATTATTAATAGAGTTAATTTTATAAATTGTCCTTTAACTAATTACAAATTGCAAGTTTAGTCTTTTTTTTAATAAAATTGCAAGTTTAGCCCTTTAACTACCATTTTGTTGCAATCATAGTTCTTTCTAACAGTTTCCATTTGTTTGGTCCTTTAAGTCCCCTCATACGCACTGCACATTAGAGTATTTTTTTTATCTTTTTACCTTCTTATTAACTTTTAATTAATTTTCACTATTAAATACCATTTTAATTTTTTTAAGAATTGATAAAATAAAAAACCCTTTTATTTTACTAACCCTATTCCCACTCTCTCTCTCTCTCTCTCTATCTCTCTCTCTCTCTCCACGCCACTCATCTAATCTTTTACCTCTCTTTTCTCCTTACCTCCCACCACCACTGCCACCGCCACCCTCACACCTCCAGCCAACACTTCCTCCACCCTTGCACATACCACCACCACATTCGCGACCCTTACACCTACCACCACCATTGCCGCCGCCATCATCCAGCAAAATAGACCCCATATTGTTGTTGCCCATGCAAAACCGATCACTGTGATGTCGAAAATCATCACAAACAACAATAAGATCCATCAATAGCATCCGGTCCAATCAAGGAACAGTGAATAGAAAATCGTAAATCGTTTTTCAACAAATCAATACATAAAACAAGATTGGATCGATTTAGATATTAGATCGCAGATCCCCACCAAAATCCGACTGTACTCATCCTTTTTTTGTTGAGAAGGTTGCATATGTTTCAAATATTCATCATCTTTCTAGCTTGTTCATGAGTTTTTCCCAGATCCGATGTGCAATAGGTTGTTTATGGTGGTGAAGGTGATGGTGTTGGTGGTCATTCATGGTTGTTAAGTAGATAGGTTATTTATGGTGGTGAAGCGATGGTGTTGGTGGTGGTTCATGGTGGTCAGGTTCAACATCATCATCTTCAAGAAAAAAAACCAAGAATTATGAACATTTCCAACTCTAGATCTTTATTTGTGGATGATAAACGGATGGATTGTGTTAAAAGAGGGTAGGACAAAACTGCCCTCATGTGCAGTGCACATGAGAGGATTTAACGGACTAAACAATTGGAAACCGTTAGAAATGACTATATTGCAACAAAATAGTAGTTAAAGAACTAAACTTGAAACTTTTTTTAGAAATGACAAAATTTGCAATTTGTGGTTAGTTAAATGACCATTTACGAAATTAAATCTTATAGGTCGACCAATTTGACCTGTTACAGATATAACATAACTCAAATCAATCCATTTATACATATAATGTTTGATATTGCAACCTCTAGGGCACAATATTATACAATTCTTGGCGATGAAGAGATAGCTTGCGATATGAATGAAGGAGAGTTCTTTCAAATTTCTTGTCTTAACTTGACCACAATATTATACAATTCTTGGCGATGAAGAGATAGGTTATAATGAATAATTACAAGTGAAGATTTAATTTGTTTGATGATTTTCTAAACAAAAAAATAGGACTTAACTTGAGAAACATGACTACCTTATATGCAAGAAAGTTCAGTATATATTCATGACTTATATAAGTGATGGCTTTTTTTTTTTGCATTAATTTATTGCAGCCTGAGCAATTGAACAAGATTAGCCTAATATTTCTAGAATCAAATGGTAATTAAGTTTAAACTAAGTAGGCAGGTGAATAGGGAGTTAGGGAGTTGCAGAGCTTTTTAGACAATAGAGCACACTTCATGCTTATGTAAATAATTGTTTTTAATTTTCAGGTGTAATCAAATAAATTTGAATTGAACCTTTTCTAATTAATTTCCCTATATAGTTTTGAGCCCCTTGAGTTAGATGTTGACTATTGTTCCCTTCCACATGCTTTTTCTAGAAAAGTGTAATTTGGATACTTTGTTGTAGAGGTGAACAAATGAGACTAGTTTGACAGGGCCGACGAAGACCGTCAAGACTCGACCGGTCTTGAACCGGTCCAAGATCACCGTGCCGGTTCTCGGTCCGGACCGGTCCAAAGGTGAAGATCGTCATGAACCGGTCCGAAACGGTCCGAAAGTCGGTCCGGACTGAGCAGGTTCAAGAGTCCAAACCGGTCCTAAAAAATGAGTCGGTCCCAACCAGTCCGAACCTGTCCGGACCGCAATTTATTTTTTTACAAATCCTCTATAAATACCTCACCACATCTTTCATTTTTCTTTACACCAAACTTCTTTTTACCTATTCTCTCTATATTATTCCCTCTACTTTTTTAATTGTCAAAAAAATTTACGAAAAGGAAACCAAAAACCAGAAATGTCTAAATTGGACCGAAATCGGACCGGTCCAGACAAGGACCGGTCCGAAAAAGACCGGACCGCCCAAAAACCAAATGATCTTACGTGAGAACCGGTCCGTTGAGGACCAGACCGACCCCGAAAGAGTCCAGAACCGGTCCTGGACCGAATTTGTTCACCTCTACTTTGTTGCAAACTTTTAGCTATCTCAAAAGTTCCTTGTTTCTTGCAACTAATATGCAAAGGTGGTAAATGCGATCCATCTTCTAATCTTCTAATATAAATAAAAGAATAATTTCAATAAAATTTAGAACAAATTGCATGAAAATACAATTAACTTTGTCTTAGTTGTCATAGTATACAATTTAAAATTTTAAAAATAATACAATTAACTTTCATAATCTTTTCATTGTATGCAAACAACTTTTTATGTGTATGTTGTTTAGTTACCATTGTATACAATGAACTTTACTATAACTTTCATAGTATGTAACAAATTGCATATAATATGAGGATTATGAAAGTTGATTGTATTATTTTATAAGAAAATAAAATTGATTGTATATAATGATAACTAAGACAAACTTCATTGTGTTTTAATACAATTTGGCCTAAAATCTATTAGATAATTTTAGCTATTGATTTAGATAAAAATTTTAATTATTAAATCTTAACTATCCATTTTGATAAAAATTAAAATCCAATTTTGACTTTTCTTGGTCAAAATTGAATTTAATTTTGACTTTACTTTAAATGAAAATTATTAGAGATAATTTCATATATGCCCTTCTTAAACCCTAAATTATCGTATTTGCTAATCTTAATTTATAAATATCATATTTACCGCATTATAATATTTTAAAATATTATATTCAACCAAATTCTTAGTTTTATCATTTTAAAATATTATATAATCATTTTAATTTTTGTAATTATAACCAATAAACGCTTAACCTTATTACCGCTAATTGTAACAATAATGATTGATGACTTGTACAAGAAATACAATTACGTCTCTTTGTATCATGATACCACGAAACTATCGTCACATCTGCACTCTCTCTCTATCGAGTTGACGTTTTCACTGCTTATCTGATTGTTGACGCCATCTCTTATTTTATTTCTCATTTCATTCGCGTTTTATAATTATTTAATATATTTTTATTAATGTTTAATATTTATTATTTTTTAAACCAACACGTGTATTATACGAACATTTAATCTAGTTTACTTATATGGTTGAGTTTGGTTGTGTTTTATCTCAAGATCTAATTAAAAAAAGTTTAATTACAATGAGAACGGGTCGATATTTCGGGTCAAACATGTGACATATTTTGATAGTATTACATTGCCTAGTATGATGAGTTAGTATTTGTATTGGAATGCATAGGAGATGCCCTTAAGGCATGAATAATATTATTTGATTTATTGAACATCAACTACTCACACACTCATTTGTTCTAAGGAAATATGAATTTTGGTTTCCTTCTTTCCTTCAATATTCATTGTGTTTTAGACTTTGATTTCCAAACTACCATATTTAATAAATAGAGATATAAAATTAAAAAAAATTAAATTGTCCTTAGACTTCGAGTTTCCAACATCGTTGAGAAATTTAATTATTTTTCTTTTGATTTATAATTTATAACCATCTTTCTTTTTCATTTCAATCAAAATCTCTTTTAATTATTTGATTGTTCATTTTTTACTCTTTTTTTGTTAAAAATCGACCCGTGAAATACATGGATTTCTAAGCTAGTACATAACATTTCATATGTGTGGTGTAGGTTATGTGTAGATGAAGACCGTTCAAGGGACCCCTCCACGGTCTCTATTCCAATTTACATCGGTCACATCAATATAGTAGGTGAGACTGATTTAATTGTAAATTATATAGCGACTTGTTTTCATCAAAATTGCATTTTGAATAAGTTGATGGTGATCAATCAATCATATACTACAAGCCAAATTAATCAGTTAAATTGAATTAAATTGGTGTGTTTGACCGGAATAGCCTTCAATTAAACCCCTGATTTGAGATCGATTATTGTAAAAAGTTGGACTCTAATCGTTAACCACACTATGAATAGAATAGAACTTACACTCATGTATATCATGTATATGGTTTTAATCTAAGCACACGAGTGGCAAGAAACCATGAGACGGAAAAGCAGTGGCGAATTACGGGATTTTATGATTAATAAATGACATGAGTTTCTTTATGAACCATGTCAAATAATATTGGTTGTTGTTTTAGCAAGTTTATACGGGAAAAAAAGAAAAGGGTTGATCAAATCGTCCCTTGATCAAATGAATGAGGTAACTGCTGTGAAGTTAAAAAGTACGTGCTATTGTTTGATCTTTAGATCTCTATTATAGATTTTTTGTCTTTACTCGTGAAACTACCATCGCAGGGACGTCTATATAGGGAACCATGAGTTTGATTTTGACATATATTCAAGAATCAAGAGTCTATTGGCAACTATTGGCAACTAGTGGATTGTTTTTAAATTTTAAATGAAATAAGATTTAATGATAAAAGATTTGGGATATCTTTTTATCTTCAAGGAGTATTCGCCTTCAATCAATCCATGTTGTGCCTTGGGCATAAGTGATCTTCCAATGAGAGCAAAGTGGTTCACTAGGATGAATTTTGATGGTTTAGAGTTAAGGAAAATTGACTATATATATTACGGTTTCTAATCTGCACTAGGTGTAGATTAAGTGAACGTGTGTTTAAGATTAAAAAAACAAGTTAGAGACGCTCAAGTTTTGATGATTGTCTATTCTTGGGAATTGGATAACCGGTTCTTATCTCATCAAGGCTAACATCTATTATGATATTTTCAAAGACAAGTTTGAAAACCAAAGTTTTATTAGACTCACCTTTTATTCCTCAAATCTCTTAGATCATGAATAAGCCTTGTCTCTCGATCTTCCCTTCTCCTTGGATGAGTAAGGAAGTGATTTTGGCATTTGGAGGCTACATGGATTAACTTTCAAGTCCGAAAGAAAAAAGGAATTCATCGATAGTAATATTTTTGCATTTATCAAGGATGTTTAAGGTTTTTCTTTATTTTCATGGTCTTGCCGCACCTCTTTTACCGCCCTCGTTAGCATAGTTGAAGACCTACTCCGTGTTGGTGACAATCAACGAATAATATAAGACTAAGAGTATCCAACCAGCTGGTGGGGAGTTGGTTGGAGCGTGAAGCAAGGGAACACCATTGCCCCCGCCCCCTTAAACTTAGAGTGAGGGTCTTGGCCAGTGTGCATTCACGATGAGTTTTTTGTTTTTCTTTTTTTTTTCTTCCTTCCCATTGGACCATTGATATATATATATATTTAAAAGATCATTTGAGAACTGTTTTTATTACGAGTATCACGAGTACCATTTGTAACCGTCATTAATGCTCATTAATAGGGGTATTTTGGTCTTTAATATAGTTTTTTAACCGTGAACTGCATCAGGGTGAGTTGTCATTAGAGATCGAGCCTTGATTCTCCCAAAATACCCCTCATTAATGCATCATTAATGTGCCATTAATATGTCATTAATGAGTCGTTATTTTTATTGGCCATTGATTTATTTTAATAAAGGACAAAGATTGTGTTAAAGTGATAAGAGTGGGAGATGAGAGAAAAATGATGTATAGCATGACAATGAA
>JAUEJL010072491.1:0-16389 GCA_032274825.1 Drosophyllum lusitanicum | reverse complement strand
CTAGGATTTCCCATTGGGAGGGAGCTTGCGGTGAATATGATTCTCCAATCCCTGCCCGCGTCTTATGATGAGTTTATCAAAAACTATCAAAAGGACAAAATGGTGGAATCCTTAGATGAGTTGCATGTCACGCTGAAGACTTTCGAATCTAACATGGCCAAACGCAAGTTCGTCCCCACCCGGTTATTTAAGGAACGTAAAACCGAGAATGAGAATATGACTCCTAAGGGAGAAGTTTGCTATTTTTACGGTAATATAATAATATTTATTTATTTATAGTTAGATATATTTAAAGGGTTAAATACCGGTAAAATAGGTGAAAATAATAATTGTGCATTAAAATATTAAATTTCCATAAAATGAAGAAAATATTTCAGTGTGAATATTATACAATGAAAATGAAAATTCCACAAGTATTTGAGATTATGTAAATATATCTCTTAATCTTTTATGTACATTATCTATTTTTAGAATTTTTTATACCAATTATATCTATTTATTTTTTTAAATGCATTTATAATAATAAATAATAAATTGTTAGAGATAAGTAAGTTAAAGTTTCAAGTTATGATGTTATCATACTATTTTTAAAATTTTTTATTTCAATTATATCTATTTATTTTCTTAAATACTTTTATAATAATAAATAATAAATGGTTAGAGATGAGTAAATTAAAGTTTCAATGTCATTGAAAAATTATAGATAATATTAAATTAATGCACGTAAGTTTGAAAAATAGTTGTCGGTTTTTATCAATTTCAAAAAGAACTTCAATGGAATAGTCTTTAAGAAAAAAAATAAGAAAACACGGTTCACCAGAACAACATACGACAATCATTTTCATAACATAGTAATATCAAATTATCAATTGCAAATAATGAAAAAACTTCATAAATGCTTTAAAGCGATGTTTATTTTAAACTATTCATGTTAGTACTTTTTTATAAGAGAAACATTTAAAACTTATTTTAACCGTGTCCATATTTATACATAGGATGTTAAGCTAGTTTGGTTCGTTAAAAGATTATAAAATTGTAAATAGCTAATAATTTTGTGAATTTCGGCGAATAATTTGATAGTTATTGGTGAAATAAATTTGGTCCCAATTCAATAACTTCTGAATCCATAGTTGACCACTTGCAAACCCACTTTCGATTCTTATAAAATTCGCCGGCTGAAATTCTCGTGCTTGGACTCTCTGTTGACGCCCAATTATCAACCTCCATTCTTCATTTCAATCCTTCATTCATAATCGCACACGACAACTCTTTGATTCTTTATTTCCAGATCTTAACACCAATTTTATGGGATACTAAGATACTTTTATCGGAGATTAATTGAACAGATACGATTCAGATAAACATATTTTTCAGAAGGTATTGTCGCCCCCCCGTCTCCCTTTCTTCGTTAAATTCAAGATTCTTCAAGGGTTTGCTTTTAATTTCGATTTTGATTTCACTTAATCAAGTTTCGTATAAAGACTTGATTTTCTGTCGTGGGTTTATGGTCAAGAATTGAAAGACTGCATTGCATTTGATGTCTTACATGTGTGTAACTGTGCAAGTGTAAAAGCATGTGTTATGCGTGGCATTTTAGGGATTTTATGCCAAGAACGTTTCGTGTTTAATTGTTTATGTTGTGCATTTGGGATTTGGATATTGTGGGGTTGACTTTGATTGGTAAGTTTGACTTCCATTTTGTTTAATTAATTGTTGGTAAAATATTAGTTGCTTCTTTCTGATTGTTACTCATCTGCTACTTGATTTGTGATCTCAGTAACTACCCTCTTTCCAATTAATACATTTATCATCATTTTTCTTGATTATTTTTTAAATATAGCTCTGATTTGAAGGAGTTTGTGCATGAAGTTAGTGCTACATGTTGATTATAGGTTATAAAGGGTAATCAATTTGATCAAAATAAGTGATGGTATTAGAACCCAGATGAATATTTAAGTTCTTGATTCTGATACAAAGGACTTTAGACTTAGATGGGCATTTTGGTCCTAGTTTTATCAACATTTTTAATAAAGTTTAGTTTTTGGTGATCTTTTTCCCTTCAAAGTGAGATTTGAAGAACTGAAGAAGCTTTCTAGGGGTGTTTGCATTTGCATTTTAAGTGATAGTGTTTGTGTACCTATGTTTACGATTATCTGGTAACTTTGAATCATATCAGTTCTAGATATCCAAATTGATAGTAGCTACAATAAAACTGACTTTGAACTGGTAGAGAAAATTTACTTATATACCCTCATTCAGTTTATTTTTACTCGAATAATTAAAACTTAATTACCAAACAGCCCAAAACTATCTGAATGTCACTAACTTCAAGTAGCAAAAACAAATTCAAACACCATCTGCCATTAAAAACCGATTATCTAATTCTGATGTTTCAGTATCACATAATCTCTTTGAAAACACATATCCAAACACCGCCGCATCAACATGCTTCACTAACCTCAATGTTCAGTTTTCAGTGATTTTTCTTTCTAAGTTTGACAATGACATTCTTCTTGCTTGCATATTCATATATTTCTTACTTTTTTTTGTGTGAAAACTTCAGGAGCTACACATTTGGATATAAATGTGATTCATAATTCTATACGAACATAGTTTAGGCGTTGCATATGGGCATGAAAGATATGCCAATTTCACCTCCAGCTCGCCAACGCTCTCAATTAAAGAAGCCCACGTGGATTATTATTTTGGTTTCGTTAGTTTGTGTGTTTTTAGTGCTGGGGTATATTTATCCACCTCGAGATTCTACCGCTTGTTATATATTTTCGTCTTCTAGTTGTAAGACAATTTCCAGGTGGCTTCCACCTCCTGAAAGACAACTTAGTGATGAAGAGATTGCTGCACGTGTTGTAATTAAGAGTATGCTCAACACTCCTGCAATCAACACAAGAAATCCTAAGATTGCTTTTATGTTCTTGAGCCCTGGATCGTTGGCTTTTGAGAGACTGTGGGACAAATTTTTTCAGGTATGAGATGAAAATACTGATCCTTTTCGTTTAATGTGATCGACATTTAATTGTTACATTATCTCATTTTTGCATAGTCAAAGAGGGTTTTTGGATGTTCAATTAATCTTGCTAAACAGTTTTAAATGATATATGAACTTGCATATTAGAAATGATTATTTGATCTTTGCAATTTCCATGTCTTAGTAATTAGTTTTCAGTGTTTGGATAAACATATTCTTCTTGCGATTATATGATTCTTAACGGATTAATAATGTGTTTTAGAAAATCAATATGCAAGGGCAAAAGAAGATACCTATGCATCATATCTTTTTTGATACTATTAAATAAATGTTTTTTTTGTCATTTTAATTATTGAGTTCTTTAATAACAAGAATCATATAACTTCAGACATCCAAGCACATCCCAAGCCTATTTTCTATGGCGTGTTTTTATTATAACGAGCCAGCCGATTATTCAAAGTTACGTAATCTCTTCCAAGATGCACATCCAAAGTTAGTGATCTAAAAGGCGCGCCATGGCATCGCCAAGGCGTGAAGCATGGCTTCCCCGTTAAGAAATGACTCTAGGCGTGAGTGTTAGGCATGGTGCACGCCAAGGCGTGCCTTTACGTGCCAAATGGTGTGTTTTTTAAGGCGTGTTGGTCAAAAAAATATTATTTTTAAATAATTGTACTTTTTTTTTCTACACATTTTGTGATCGCGTATATTGAACTTCTATAATTTGTATTTTGTAATTTGTAAGTTGTAATTTGTATATGTTACTTTGCTCCTCATTTGTGCTACTTTGTGTAATTTCTATATTATTAATAATAATAATGATAAATTGGATATATATAATTATAAAATATATACAAAATTGCCGCCTTAAGTCACGCCTTAAAGAACAGCATGGCTTTGCCATGGCTCCTAAAGCTTGAGGCTTGACCTCGCCGCTACGTGACGCCTTACATTTTTTAGAACCATGATCCAAACACAACCTATGATTATAATTTTCTGAAATAACCAGATTTGAAGATGTATGGAACTAGAAAATTGATCATGATAAATGATTAAATGCAAATTTACCTAACCATCCCAGATTTAAGCACTTGATAATTCATTACAGTCCTTTATTATTTTTTTCTTCTGAAATTATTTGAGTTGATGATAGGGACATGAAAGTAGATTTTCAATCCATATTCATGCATCGAGAGTTAAACCGGTCCATTCTAGCCGTTACTTCCAAAACCGTGAAATTCGCAGTGACAAGGTTCGTACGTGCATTTGTTTATATTTTTATATATTTGCAATAAAAATGATTAGCTATAAATTAAATTCTCTAATTTCACTAAATGAAACTTGTGCAGGTAGATTGGGGGAAAATTTCAATGGTTGATGCTGAGAAGCGACTTTTGGCAAATGCTCTGAAAGACCCTGACAATCAGCATTTTGTGTTACTTTCTGACAGGTTAGCAAATGGCAAAATGGGTCGGGTTGGGTAATGAATCAAAACAAGTAACTTTTGGCATGTGTGGGTTTGAAATGGTGGGTTAACTAAACACATTTTCTTTCAATGTTTTCTTGAACATTTTAAAATATGTTTCCAATTGTTTTCATTACAATAGTAATCCCATTTTGTTAGTAAAACAATTTAGAAGGTTATATACATTCAAATTACACTTTGGATGACTTGTGGGTCCGTTCAACTCATTTGACCCGTTTCCTTTTAACTTTAACTTTTTAATTTTACCTCTTTGACGGTTTGACTCATTAGGGAAAAAACATAACCCAAATTGATCCATTCATAACTTAATTAGTAGACATTGCCATCTCTATTCTCTATTTCTTCTAAGATAATTAGTATCTGATTTAGGAATAATATTTTGTTTTTCAGCTGTGTACCGTTGCGTGATTTTGATTATGTGTACAACTATCTTATGTACGCAAATGTCAGCTTCATTGATAGGTTTGTATATAGATCTTGAATTTACTACAACACTATTCCCAGAAAGCTACACCTTTGACTTTCGAGGTCAAACATATCACTTTTCAACTTTAAAATTAACGTATTTAAACCTTTTTTCATGAGAAATCTTTTCGACCTATATTCATGCTGATTACAATTACTAAGAATATTCTTCAAAAAGTCAAAATGTAGCTTTTTCTTTGAACAAGAAGAGCCTTTGGAGCATCTTTTGAACAGTTTTTATACGTTCTTTTTATTTATAGATTTGATGTTTCACAATCGCATCGGGTAAAGAATTATTTTCTTTTAACTTTCTTTCCCAGCTTTGAGGATCCTGGTCCACATGGAAGCGGTCGTTACTCTGAACATATGTCACCTGAAGTCGAAAAGAAACTTTTTAGAAAGGGTGCTCAGGTTTCCTACTTTGCTTTCTTTTTTAGTGGCCCGTATATCGTGATCTTCGGGGAGTGTTTGGATGCATGATTTAAAAGTGATTATTTGTATATATAACTAAAACAGCTATAACAAAACAAGTTCTAGAATATGATATTTGGATTTTTTTTTTCTGCTGTTTAAAGTTGTAATAATTAGATACTTGGATGTTTGTCGGTCTAAAAATTTTGTTTATTTTAGGCATTGATATATAAAACGAAGAAAAATTCATTTATATGAATCGCAACAATTAGATAATCAATTACAAATCACATTCAAGCACCCAATATTTACCTCCCATACTATTTATATTCATATATCATCAAATCTTGTTGAAAAAGTTCTTAATCTTAAACTATTTCGGGTTGTAAGCTGTCACATTGATTTTTTTTTTTTTTTGTTTTTTTTGTTTTTTGCAGTGGTTCACAATGAAGCGTCAACATGCCATCATAGTTATGGCTGACAGTCTTTACTATACAAAATTCAGAGATTATTGTAGGGTGAGGATTTCTATATTCTTCTGTTTATATTTAGGGCTAATGTCATAAAATAGCATGATTTTGGGTTGTTTGGTAATTATACTTCTTTTTGTCTTGTTTTTGTAAATATACTTTGAGTTGATGTGCTAATTTGATAATGATAACCTGCCGAACCGGTTAAATTATATTTTAATGTCAGTTAGCAACCTACTTTGTTAACTGGTCCATTTGGTTGTTATATTTTTCTTCCAATCAGATTTGGTTATCTACCAAGGTCATTATTTTTTTAATAAATTAATAAATATATGGTTTTTTATTTATTATACTAGTGTGTCATTTTGCTCGCTGCTGCTTTTATTATAACTGTAAAAACAAGTTTTAAAGTACGTTGCGATTTTTATTTTATTTTTTTGAATGGCAAGTATGTTGCAATTGTATGACATTCGCCCGAATAAGTAGTTATCAACTATGCAATTTTTAAGTTCAAAATTTATTTGATTTTTACATGTCTGTCTGTCTGTTTCTTTTTTATTTTACTACAGCCTGGTATGGACGGGCGCAACTGCTATGCAGATGAACATTATTTGCCAACTTTTTTCTATGTGAGAATCTTTTTCCTTTTTCATTTTTACTGTTTTATCTTGTTATTCTTGCTGGAAAAGGTTGGATTTTGATTTACAGATTCAAACATACTACTTTCCAATCTCGATTTTGACCAAAAGCCAAATATTGACTCTTTTTTATGATTTGAGAATTTAGATGTTTGATCCTAATGGGATATCAAACTGGTCGGTTACACACGTTGATTGGTCAGAACGAAAATGGCATCCGAAATCATATGGGCCAAAAGACGTCTCTTATCAGCTTATCAAAAATCTCTCGGTATTTCTCCCCCCTTTGTATAAGATTGTTCATGGTTACCTAAAGAAATAATTCATTTGTCACTAAATTTTAATCGTTTTATATGACATTGAAATTTGAATAATCGATAATCAAATATTCAGCTGTAATAAAACGGAATGTAGAAAATTGAGATCAAATATTCAGCAAATTCTACTTACATTACGAAATTAATACATAAAAGAGTAAATTACACATTCGGTCCCTGTGGTTTGCTACTAATTACATTGATAGTCATTAAACTTTATTTATTACCTAGGTAGTCCTTACTGTTTGGACTTTGTAACACTGATGGTCCTTATATTCTTGTGCACTTAAAATGACCACAATACCCTTTTATTATTGATTTGTTATTTTTTATAACTATTATCCATTTTAAAATTAATTATTAATTCAATATTATTAATAATAAATAAAATACCTTTAAGGCTTAAACTATCACCACCACCAAAAACTTGCACCACCACCGTCTAACCAATGTCTATCATCACCCGCTCATCCCTAACCACTGTGTACTAGCTACCACCCACCCGCCCCTAACCATTGTCGATCACCACCCACCTCATACCACCACTCACCATCTCCCCCATCAAGAACACCAAGAACCACCACACACCACGTCCCCACCTCCGACGAAGACCACCCAACTACCAACAAAAAACCCATTTAAATTAATTAGTTTAAATATAATATATTATGTACTATTATTTAATAGTTTTAATAATTTTTTTGAACTATTTGAATTAAGGAAAATAATAAAAAACTAAAAAAGGAAACAAGGATGTAATGGTTTTTCAAGTGAAGAAGTAAGAGTACTTTGGTCTTTTCAGTTGGATTAGGGAATATCAATGTTACAAAGTCCAAACACTAAGGACTACCAGCGTAATAAATAAAGTTTAAGGACTGTCAATGTAATTGGTGGCAAACCATAGGGACCAAACGTGTAATTTTAAAAGCCGCCTCAAGCGTCCTGAATTATTAGCATTAGAACTCATTCTTCTTGTGTAAATCTTGCAGTCGATCACTGAAAGTGTTCATGAAACAAGCAATGCGAAGGTGCTTCTTGCTAACTTACTTTTTATCTTATCCTTTTTTTTTGTGAAATTTTAATTAATAAAGCTGGAATATCGAGTAATGATTTTTCTTTCTTTCAGAGGGTAACCACGATTACGCCTTGTATGTGGAATGGTATGAACCGGCCGTGTTATTTATTTGCCCGAAAATTCTTGCCAGAGACCGTAGACATCATGATCGACCTTTTTCCCAGTTACACTACAATATGATATTTTTACTTCTGATTCATTGATTGGGTCAAAGTAAAATCAAACCATTTGGTAAAAACAGCTTTCACCTCACTCCTTTCAAACATGGATCCCTTTTTGAGTTCAATAGCAAACTAAAGGGTGTTCTGTTGGGTCAAGTTTGAGCTGACAGTGAGGGAGAGAGGTTTTCAGAAATCATTTTTATGTTAATTTTGGGGACTTTTTTTTTAATAGATGGAAACAATTAATGAATATAATCCCAAGTAGAAATAGTGTTCTCAAGGTTATGTTTCTTCTATTAATGAGAAGCCTGTTTTGTGTAATGAAAGTTGTACATGTTCTGAGATAAATTGAAGATATCGATCGGCGATGTAGATTCCTTTTGACTGATGGTCATCAATGCATCGTCGTATTCGACTGTTGGGTTTCAATCTTTCATTACGTTTTAGTGTTTCAATGTCCACCTTCTGTCCTCTTGTCATTCGACACTCGGCTTTCCAAGTTTCCAGCTCGCCTATCTCGGCTTTCTGGTTTCCACTATATTTGCATCATTGTGAACTGTTCATTAATCATTCATCTAATTATCGACACTTCACAGTTTCATCGTCGGCGATTGTTAGTGTAGGCCAATGTGATTGTCGGCTTTCCAGATTCAACTCTTGTGTTGATTGTTGAAGATCAAGAATTCAAAATTCAAGAAACTCCTTCAAAATTCAAGAAACTGGAGTTTCTTCTGGTTTGTTTTTGATCATTTGTTGAAGATGAAGCACTCTCAACTGAAATCATGATTTAGAAACAACTTTAAGTTTGTGCCAAGATCGAATTATGACTTGTACAATAATAATAAAATTAATAATAATAGAATCAAACCAACACATAAAATTATGAATCATATAATTATCTTTTTGAATCAATTATCATCTAAATTTAATGATGCATTTTACCTCTTGGGCATCAAAACAACTTAGGCCATCCGTATGATCCTTCCTTTTCTCTTTCTTATCTAAATGTCACATTATTTTCTCACATTCTCTTCTCTTTCTTACCCAAATGCCCAGTATAGTCTAACACAAATTAACTTAATCTTTTTCCCATATATATATATATATATCTATATATATATATATATATGTATATGTGTGTGTGTGTGTCAGAGAGAGAGAGAGAGAGAAAGAAGAGGGAAGTGAGAGGAGAGAGACAAGAGAGAGGGGAGATGGATTGGGTGTGGGGAACCGAATTGACAAGTCGACGGGTCCAATGGAGAGAGGTGTACCGATGGTGTTTAGTGATGAAGCCGATGGACCTGATGGCAAACCGAAGCCATTGGGTTAAGCCATACGCCAAGTCTTAGACCCTAATCATATTTGATAAAATATGACTAGTAGTCTAGTTTAACCTAAAATATTAACATATATATTGTTTGAGATTATTTGATTTCAAATTGAGTATTTATAAACTCATACTTATAATACTAGATTTAGGGACACGTGTACGCACGACTTTATAAAATTAAATTTTAAGCAATATTTTCTAAACAAAAGAATATTAAAATACTTAATAAATGTTTTAAGTGCGATTCATAAAGTAACATTAATTAGTTTTATACAATAAAGAAAATACCACACAAATACAAATTCTTAAAAAAACAAGTAACAAAAAATTATATCAGATTTGTTATAGAACTTCTTTATATACTACATTGGTTATAGAGCCGTACACATACGAGTATAATTCAAGTAAACTTAAACTACAACAAAATTAAATATAAAAATTCTTCAAGCACGTCAATTTGTGTAAATAATACTCAAATACAAACTATAAAACAAACAAACATGAATAAAGTTCCGTGTATGACTTCACAATCTCATCAACCGGAAGTTTATTATCCAATCCATAATAGTGACAAAATCCTTCAAATATGACTTCATAACCTTTAGGTTTAGCAAAAAGAAAAATAAAATATTTTCTTGCTAAATATACTTAAAATTGTAAGTGATTCGACCTTCTTCATAGCAGGCCTGACTTCATAAAAATATATAGTTTACAATATCCTACATAAAAAAATAACTTAATATTAGAAGCTTTTAATTTTTGAGCACTTTTTCAAATTTGGGACGAACACAATCACTTGTTAGAACTTTTTAATATTAGAAAGAACACAATCTCTTGTTATACCATACATCTCTCTCTACATGTCCGTCTCTGCAGAATTTCAAAAATTTCGATCAAGTAATGATTTTGCTTTAATCAAGATATAAAGTGCATAAATGTGTTTGTAAATAATTTAGGTCCAAATATTAAGTGCATAAAACCAAAACTCACTAACTCAATAATCCTATTTCTTTTAACAGCCCAATGCTTTCGCTCCATAAGAAAAGATATTACAGTTGATTGATAGCCCATAAGTAAACAATTCATTTATAGATAGATTTACACAACTCATCAAAACTAAAGTGCAACCGTACATTAGGGGTATGGTTGTTACACAATAATCTTCTACAATCCAACAATCACCAAACATCGAAAACTGTCAAGACAATTTATAACAAAATTCAACATGTAGAACATAAGCTCTGAATGCCAAACTAAAGAAAATCAAATATCATATGCAATTTCTAGCATGATACTAACACTTAGGTTTTTGTTCCTCCAAAAATTTTCTCCAAAACTATCATTTTTCTCAGGGGTGAGGTATCATCAAGCTTGAAGTTGCAAATGGCGTTAAACCATGTTTACTGTAAGCATACCATACTTATGTCTTCAGAATTAAGTTTAATACAATGCTTGCAACATAGTGGCATTTCCACAAACAGTTTGTATGCAAGAAAATATTACCATAAAATTATTGTTCATTTGACCTCTTCTCTGTCACCGGCTATATAAAATTAATCATACAAATCACATTCAGGCCACAAACTCAAGCTAAGTGTGCAAGCGGTTAAGAATTTATAATAAGTGAAGATTAACAGAAAGATTTTTAAGTAGATACAATGCAATCATGTAAACATTCATAATCAGAATTGAGAACATAAAAAGGAAAAAACTACAAAAAAAAAAAATTTAAAATCGATTTTGGAGAAGGGATTACTTGTCTCAAGTGAACGATTGAACTGGATGAGGATGGGTTTAGGAACGATTTTGGGGAAGAGAATACCCCAATAACAACCGAATCTAGAAGAAGATGAAATCAACGAAATATGAATCAAGAAAGTTACCTATATATCCAAAGCCGTGATCATGATGCAATTAACAGCTTTGAAATCACAATGAATAAGAACCGAATCAAAAAGATAATAACAGAATCAAGAAGGAGATGATGAATCACTATGAATCAAGAAAGTTACCTATCCAAATACTTGATCTTGATGTAGACAGATCTCACATCGGAAGGTAATGTTTAGGGTTTGTGAAGCTTATCGAAGAAGAGACCATATGACAAACAAAGTGAAATAAACCGGAGAGCCGGTAATCGGGTACTTATGACCCGCGTGTCTTGTAAATTGGGTCAAAAAATCCAATTGATATATAAAGCCGGATATTACTAATATTAGTAGTTAGAATTGGAGAATTTGGTCAAAATTGAGGAAACGAGGAGTTCCTATTGGTGAAATTGAAAATTTATTCAAGGAAGTTTTCCCATATTCGATTTTCTTTTAATACATATATACACATATATATATGTGGCTAAGATTGGTTCATGTAGTGGTGGCAAAACGGACGGGTCGGGTCGGATTGGGTAACGGGTGGAAATTGGTTCGGGTTAAAAACATGTCCGGGTCAAAACGGGTTATTTTAAAAAAAATGTTAACAATAACTTAACTTTAACTACATTTAAGAAGATATCGTCATAATAAGATGCATCAGTTTCAAATTCACAAGATAATAAAATAAACATGTGCAAGTTTTGGAACAAAAGAAAGCTGTTGCAAAAACAATCAAATTTGATGAGTTTCAAATTTGAGAAACATTTCTGGTGGCAGAGGAACACTTGCCAATTTGATACATCTAAATGGACATACACAAAAGAGAAATTCATGTCTAGTTGGTTGGTACTTGATACATCTCCCATTTGATGCTCTAGGCAGATCTATGAATAACATTTGTTCTCAAACTGAAACCCACTATCTAATGGACATCCAGCACATCTAAACGTTCAATATGAATTCATAATCAAAGAAAGGCAAAAAAACTGCAATAGAAAAACCCAAGGGTCGTTTTGGGTAACTAAATCGATTGAAAACTTTCAACCAAAGGCAAAAAAAATTGCTAGTAGCAAGCTAGCCGCCATGTATGAATTTTTGTTCTCAAAGTTACAAAGAGTAAAATCGGTTGTATGTCAATCAAGTGATCGAGGGTTCAATGCTGAGTATCAATCTAACTTTATCGAGGGCTTCAATCCAGCAGTCGATTATCGAGGGCTTCAATGGAGGAGTTGGTAATCGAGGGCTTCAATCGAGGAGTTAATCAACCGAGTATCAATCGATGGCACATGTTCAGTTGGCTGTATCAATCGAGAGCAAAGACTATGAGAGATGGCTAATAACTCGATGAGAGATGGCCGATGACTCGATGAAGCGGGCAAGGATGTTCTGTACTACGTGTAATCTGTACTCAAGACCCGCCGCCCAAATGAACCTGTACTTTTCTCCCTTTATCCAAATGACCCGCCGCCCAAATTACCTTGCCCATAAGGGACCCGTTCTCACCATATAAAAATAATTGTATACATAATTTAATTACCCAAAATGACCCAACTTTAAACAAATGGGCCACAATTGCAGTTATAGATTCATGAATAAAAATGGCTCAAAAATACACTATCTCCGACACAAAATTATGTGGTATTTAATTAGTTAAAGACGGATCTAATCAAATAATCAAGATAGGATAGAGTGATAGACATTATCCTTCTAATCATTTTGTATTTAAATCGAGGAATTAACTTCGCAGACCGTAAGAGAAGGCTTGCATATACACACATTTGTGGTGCCTTGCATCGTTTTTAAATCCAACGGGGCTTCCAAATACTACTTATCAATTTCGTTTTCTTGGCAATTATTAATATCGATACAATAGCAATGGAGGAGGAGAGGATGAAGAACGTCAAGATTTCATATCGATTATCTAACCAGAAAAAGACGATTAATCTATTCTCAGCTTATGATTTTTATAACTGCACGGGGTACAAGCGTTAATGTTGATGTATACTGTTACCTATCACAATTCTAAATCTCTATAACTCTCCTTTTGCTTTTCACTTCCTTCCCTTCCTGCTGCAAACAAACAAGCACTTCCCGCAATTTTCATCCCAGCTTGTATATTTGTTCGTAACCATAATCTTCTTACTTCAATCGATTAGAAATCGATTCAAATTTCCCAGAAAGGTTGAGTCGCCGCTGCAAAATCAGACATTATACATTATAAAGGAGATTCTTTCAAAGATAGTTCCATCGTTTTAGCGTTCACTAAGGGATTACAAATCATCATATACAAGTGGAGAGTCATGGCATCATCTTCATCCAACACTACAAACTTTGGATTTCCTTCATGTAAGTGTTCCTATGTCTCAATCTCTTGATTGAATTGGCATGACAAGATCACATGTTTTTCCATATGATTCATCAATGAGATCAAACAGGATTCGTAGAGGGTGTTAAGTTTCAGGTATCATTTTTAAAACTAGAATGACATATATGAAGTTGCGTTTTCTCCAAACCAACCAAACGGGGGGAGGGTATGAAGGTTTCACACCCATTACAATCCTCATACTACCATATATAAACATGGTGATTCCTATTTACAAACCAAACACCCCATAACTTCCTGATCGCAATTCTACAGATTGAACAAGAAACTATACCTGCTCCGTGAAATCTTTTAAAACCGTCAGCAATAAATGATCCCCAGTGACATCTCTAATTCCTCGTATCATATCGCGCCTAGAAATCTTACGCTCCTGTTAAACCATAACAAAAACCATTCGGATCAAGATATAGAACCCAAGCTTCAAAGATGCGAAAAGATACAAAACGTTACTACTTACAATGTAGTTGCAACGAAACTGTGTGATCTCCTTGATGGTCTTGGGGGGCAAAATCTTGGATAGTGCTGCAATGAGATTTGGAATTGGGATCCAAGGGGATACGGGTTTCTCGAGGCGTAGTCCCTCTACTTTAGGCCCTGAATTAGATAAGTTTGCGTGTTCAATCAATTGAACCATTTACCGAATACTGTGAAATTTGATACTAATTCTCGAGATTCTTGAAATGACTTACTGTTCACGGTTGTCAATGCCTTGAAGCTTATGACAAATTCGGGCAATATATGAGTGTTCATCTGACTACTCCAAATAATGAATTTCTTAGGAGACACCAAGTCGTCAACACCCGACTGGAATTCCTCTGAACTCGGATGAGATTGCATAGAACCACGGTTCACAAGCTCTGATTTGCCCAATATCACACGGCAGAGCAAAATGTGTTTTATTCCATCATTATCAACAATTGCGGACTCCAGACTGATAATATAACAAATCATTAGTCCTCGTATTTTCAAATTCCTTATTATCATTATTTATCCTTCTAAATTCTAATAAACATAAACCGGACTACACCCTATTGTTCGAACTTCAAAGCCACGTAACTAAACGATTATCTGACACACTGATAATAGATTGAAGAACATGGATAAGAATTTAAGATCAACTGACCTTTCAAGAGGAGAATGATCAGCAGAGAGAGCAACTCCTTGACCAAAAGAATTGTTCTTGATATTATCATAGCCAAATCCGTGCACGATGATCTTGTCAATTTCATCCTTTGAAGCACCAAACCAAGCATACTTGACGTTAGCATCACCACCAATTTTCTTCCCGACAGCTTTTGTGAAAATCTGGAAGCTACTGAGCCTGGCATGAGCGATCGCGCTAGCATTGAACAGATTCCTCTGGATGCATTGAATTTGAGCATTAATCCCGATCTCACTCAATCTAGATACAAACTTCTGCCCAATAATCCCATACAATCTCTCACTCTCATCCAATCGAATCAATCCTTTTGGTTCGATTTTGGTGTGTTGGACGATCCTGTTTCCAGAAATTACACTCTCGCAATCCGAAACAGATGAAGAATCACTATCATCTGAACTATCACCAGAAACATAGCCTTCAACTAACGGAATATGGACGCCGCGTTCGCCTCCGTAACTCGACGACACTTCTTCATCATGTACCAATATCCGATGCTCAGCAGGCGATAATCTCGACATTGTTAAGAACTAAGTAAACAATCTACACTTTACGATAAACCAAAGAACAAACCGCAACTAAAACGATTGAATCAAACCTAATTCCAGCACTGGAAAAATATATTGCTCGAAGAGGATCGCTTGGACAAAACGTTGGGTATATATACTGTCATACATATAGATTGTTCAAAAGGACGAATCTACGACGAGAGAAACTCCAGTAAAGTCGGTGAAATCAAAATTCACACCGCTAATCCAATATTATTTTGAAAAACTTGCAGGAATCAAAAGGAAGGAACATGTATGTGTCGGTATACGTATGCATCAATAAACTTGAGGAAGAAGGCAATTTATATCCTTCGAAGAATTTATTTATAAATGCTTATTATAAACTATAGGCACGCCAACGGATTGTGTGAGAGCAAGTACCGACCGCCTGCTTCAGCAGTGAGAATCTAGGAACACAGAGGCAATGCGGCGGAAACAGGCGGCGAGCCACCGGTTTTTATCAAGGGAAAAGGTCGGTTACGATCAAGAAAACCTCTCCCCCACGGAATGCGTGCCATATGTGAAATTACGGTTGTACCCTTGGCGCAAGTGGGCATGATGTTTTTTTGGAAAAGGAAGTGGTTTCGTGTGATTTCCTTATTAAGAAACCATGAGCTGTTTCTTTCTTCTATTTTAAGATAATAAAATTAAAAAAATACAGCAATTGTGCAACTAAAAATTAAAAGAACGTTTAAGATAGTTAATGCTTAATTCATAACTCTAAATAATTAATTTTAGTATTTTGATCAATGTTTCAGATTGTATTTTAATATTTTGAACGGTATGACATTTTCGTAATTCACATGTAATGATTTTACAAATCACATATGATTATATACTGAATTATCTGTGATTAAATATTAAAATTTTAGAACTATGTTTTTTACGGTCTTTATTGGGTTTTGTTCAATATAGTCCTAATTTAAATAATAGTCCTAAGGGACAATTTTTAGCCATTAGATTTCAAGATTCAATGGTCCAGATTTAATCTTAGATAATAATCAAAATTGATATAAGGGAGGACAATTCTGACTTTTTGCCTATTGGTCCCCACTTTCTCTCTCCTCTAATTTATTTAAAATTAATTATCTC
>JAUEJL010072490.1:0-28300 GCA_032274825.1 Drosophyllum lusitanicum | reverse complement strand
GTTGGGGGCGGCGGTGGTGGCAGGCGGCGGTGGTGAAGGAAGGTGCGTTTGCTTTCCAGGCTTTTCCCTTATAAATCTCATTCTCTTGCCAAACACAAAAAGGAAGGAATTACTTTCCAATTCAAATTCCTTTTCATTCAAATTCCTTCCAAGATTCCAATTCCAATGAAAAAGAATCTACGAACCAAACGCCACCTTAGGGTTTTTCTATTTATACTATATTTATATTGTTCTTATGTAATGTAACTAATTGAGGAGTTATATAATCTAACAATAACTCCATCATCTCCGGTGGTTATTGCTAGGAAAACTTCAACCCCCTCACGATCAACATTGATTTTTTTATTGAGCCTCGATGGTTTATAGATTAGTGGTACACGCTACAGGAAAAATAAGATTCAGCCACCATCACTTTTAGCGAGGGCATATGTACTCTCAAAAACCACACTAAATGACAAAAAGACAGCCTTTTTGACTTGGCGGTAGTTGAAAAGTCAACCTCCGCTTTTAGTGATGTGTCGTTGCCGAAGGTTATTTAAATTTTTATTTACAATCTCGTCATCCTCTTTAATTTCGTAATTTGTTCTGTAACATATTGTAACAAAAGTAGTGTTTATGATTTACATTACTCATCTATCAACGCCTTGCTTGATAACATAGAAATTTGATTGAAGGAATCAAAATCCTAAACTTTAATTCGCTACTAAAACCAATGTAGTGCATGACCATGCCAATCGAATTGATTTATTATTTGTCGTCTATCATTCAATTTAAGTCAGATAGTTGAGAAACTTAATTTTGAGTACTTGAGTTAACTTCATCCATGCCCATACTTAATAATGAAATATCGTGTTGCAAAAGGAAAAACTTGAAATATACCCGCTTTATGAATAATCGTTTCATGGAATTTAAATTACAATTGTTTTAATATTCTCACATGGATATAAGAGTTCTAATAGTCTAAGTGCATGACTAGGAGTCACCTTAGGTTCGTGTCATAAGCCAATATAGATGACTTGCAAATGTGAGAGTTTGTGGGGATTTGTATGCATAGACAACTAGCTACATTATAGTGTCACATTTAAGGATCACACTTGTGAGTACGCATAAATAAGCAGTTTGGCAACTCATTTTAAAGATAATTTACTAAGGAGTTATTCCATAAAGTTTATGCTCTTACATGGAAATGTGGATGGTGGGCAATTTTTTTTTAACTAAAGAAAAAGCATCTCCTTAGTTTTTTTAACCAAAAATATTATACTACCATGGAAGAATAGATTTTTCTATAAAAAATCATATTACTTAAAACTAGGGCGGATTTATATTTAAAGAAGTGGATGCACTTGCATACTCCTCCGAGGAATAAATTCCTGGTGTTAAAAAAAATGTATTTTTTTTGTTACTAGAAAAACCAATAGTGCATACCCTCTAACATTAGTGAATACCCCGAAAAAAGTAAATTAGAAACGATAATAAGCATAACTAAAATTCAAGCCTATTGGAACCCGTTCACGCATGTCTTCAATATTCTAGATCTAAACCTTAAACCTGATTTGTTGGTTCCTCTATTCATCCAGATCCAGGTACTCCTTTAGTTCCTTCCTTAAACTAGATTTCTTCATTGATACGTTCACGCCTTTACACCCTACTCACACTAGCAAGATCTATCTATTTAATTATAGAGTAAAAAATAAAAATGTATATTTTCAGTACTAAAAAAGGGGATATGTGTGTTGTTTTATTTTTATATGAACATTGTCAAAGAGACTTGTAATTTTTGGTTTTACTAATTTAATTTTTCTTACACAACTTATTATATGATCAAACCGAAAATCCGATCCGAAATACGAATCAATAATCTAAATCTAAAAGCCAAAATTATTGGTTTAGCTTGTTTAAGAAATATTTCATATAATGCATACCTTCAAACAAATTCCTAGATCCACTAAAACCTCACCCTATATAATAAGAGTAAATCCATGTAACTTATATGTGATTATAATGTTTATAAATCATTTAAACAAGAGGTCATTGGTCCGGTTTTATCAAAGTAGACTAAATTAAATGATTGTGTGATTCACTGAATGGTTTAAAAAAATATATTAAACATTAATAAAAAGATATTAAATAATTATAAACATGAAAGAAAAAAATTTAAAAATGGTGGAAGCGTTGACATGAGGTCAAGAATAGACGTGCCGACAAAAATATGGTATCGTACAAAATGACGAGATTGTATTTCTTGTACCATCAATCATTATGGTTACAATTAGGGTAATAATCTCAAATTTTATTAGTTATAATTAAAAAGAATTTAAAATGATTATAAAATACTTTAAGATGATAAAATTAATAATTTGGTTAAATACGATATTTTAAAATGTTATAAAATATAAATATGATATTTGTAAATTAGGGTAAGCAAATATGATATTTTAAAATTCAAGAAGGCTATATATGAAATTCTCTAATAATTTTAATTCAAATTTAATCAAGAAAAGTCAAAATTAAAATATTTATTTTAATTAATGGAATGATCAAGATCAAAAATTAAATTTATTTTATTAAATAAAGGATTATTATCTTAATAAACTAAATGCTTGTAAGTAATGTTAGAAGATGTGTTATAAAAATAAACCTATAAATTAGGAGTGTGTTTATTGTTAGAAAAAATATTTATAATTAAATTAAATTTAAATAAATAAATATAAAAATATACACATAAATGTCATAAATACTGTGTGTAACACTATAATAATAGCATTATTATCGGTTTCGATATAGGTTGAAAGAGTCATAATGAGTGTTCACGTATTCATTGTACTAGGCGAAGACAAAACGGAGACGTGCCAAAGAACAAACTTCTTTGCTTAAACCTCTGAAACCACCATCGCCGGCGTACTCACCGGCTCTCAATTTTCTCTGCCGTCGGCGGTGGTAAGTTTTTCGTTTCTTGATTTATAATTGCCATTCGTTATCTTCATTACCAAGTTTTCTGATGTTTTTGCCCTAAATTCTTTATTTTCAGGCGGAAAGAGAAAGCGCTTCAATAGGTCCCTCGATCGATCAATCGATCTAGTGGATTTAACTTATCGCCTTATTCTGTAGTCTGGTTTATGGTGTTACAGTCTGTTACGGTTAGTGTCCTTGTTTGTTTTCGAACTATTTTACCAAGTTATACTTGGAGTCTCTTGATTGAAATTGATTTACGCTAAAAAATGTGAATTTTGGTCTGAAAGAACGAGAATTTTTGTTTGATTCTGTATCTTCTCTGATATTTCCTTTTGGATCTGAACATTTTGCTTGCTAGGGAAATAGAAGTATGAATTTATTGATTCTGTATTCTGTGGTCATGATCTGATGACTGGGTAAATCTTTCAATTTGGTGTTTGGTTGGAAGTTTTTGATTATATGTATTATCTATACATCATGTCTAGTTCAACAAGACGATTGAATGAATTATGGTGCACCGAAGTTGCTGATGAATGCATCATAGACAATTGACTGCCTTTAATTTGGTTGTCAAATATATAGTTATTTTATCAAGTTATGCTGTACATAATTTATGGTTCATAAGATTCTAACAGAAGTGAAGTTTATGGTGTAAACGCTTATGATTCTTCTAGTTTTGGTAGAAGGATAATTGCTTACAACGGTTGCCGGTGACTCTGTCTATTGAAAAAATCTTTTACCTACAATACTGTATATTCTCTTTTACCTTTATGTCATATGCGTGTTGCAGATTCTGATTTCAGTTAGCTAGAAAAGGAACAGTGAGTTTGTCTGGATTTCTACTGAAATCGCCAAGTTTTTACAATGAAGAGTGGTGAGCGAGCTGCAAATATTGCTCTAGCAGGTTTTGTTTCTTCTCCCAACACTATATTTTTTTCTTGAAATAATCAATCTTTTTTCAAGCTATATTTTAATTTGCCATGGTTTCTCAGTTACCGGATTATTCATCTACTATAGCATTTTGGCTTTGCAGGTCTAACGCTAGCACCACTAGTTATAAAGGTTGACCCTAATTTAAATGTCATCTTGACTGCATGCCTCACAGTTTTTGTGGGCTGTTATCGTTCTGTCAAGCCAACACCTCCTACTGTAAGTATACAACCTCCTTGTTATTAAATATTTCCAGATTTGGCCTCTTTTTTGTGCTTGAGACTTAGTGTTGCGTTTATCTTTATCCACAGGAGACAATGTCTAATGCACATGCCATGCGTTTCCCTCTAGTTGGGAGTGCAATGCTGATGTCTTTGTTCTTGCTCTTTAAGTTCCTGTCAAAAGACCTGGTCAATGCTGTCCTAACATCCTACTTTTTTGTGCTTGGCATACTAGCACTCTCGTATGTTCTTTTTTGTAGGGATCATAATAATTTAGTTAGTACATTAAGTAACTTAGACTATCAGTGTTTTCTAATCTTACTCTTCATTGTCCTTTACTGCCTTCTTTCAATCTTTTATTGCAGGGCGACACTCCTACCTGCAATTAGTCGGTTTTTACCTACCAGGTGGAATGAAGACGTTATTCATTGGCACTTCCCGTATTTTCGCTGTATGCATTCGTATGCTAGGACTTCCTATGTGGTCCACATATCTTGATAGTTTTTACTGTCTCTTCTTGAGCATGTTTCTTCCGCATTTATATATTAATTAGTATTTGAAACTATAAATTACCGTGGATAATTTTCATTCTGATATTATGCAACAAACATTATTTGGTGACACCAACATCACCATCTCTTGAAAGTTTGAAAAAAGCACTCTGTTCTAGTGGGTGGTTCCCGACTTCCCGTTGCACTTGTTGCAGCGGCCCCAAAATGCAAGTCTTTTTGAAGGCATAGTTTGGCTAATTATGTAACAGGGTCTGGATACCAACCATAATTAATTTTAACACAAACGTATACTGCATTTGTCTTGTTGGATCTTTAGCATCATTGGTTGTCTGACATCTTATTTTTTAGCTTCAGAGATAAGCCGTTGATGGATTTCAGTTTTCATTCTTCTGCTTATACAATGTATTGTTAGTTGAATAATATTTAGGTTACTTGTGTTTGTTTCTGCTGCTGTTTTGTTAAGCTAACATTGCTTTCTGAAGGTTATTTATGTTTCTTTCTGCTGTTGTTTGATTAAATGACAAATTTCTCTTAAACATTTCGTATACAGCTTTGGAAGTTGAATTCACAAGGTCTCAAGTTGTTGCAGCAATTCCTGGAACTTTTTTCTGTGTGTGGTATGTTGCAAAGAAGCATTGGCTGGCTAATAATATTTTGGGACTTGCATTCTGCATTCAGGTTCGTTCATATCTGAATTTCATGAAGAAGAGCATATAATAGTTCTATTTAGTGCTTCTGAACCGTAATACAAGCTGCTTAATGTGTCCTGCATCTTTATCCATAAAAAAGCGTCGATTCTGTTTTGTTCCACGTTTGATGGGAATCACATTTTTTTGGCATTAATTGTAATCTTCCTTTTACTTTGGATGCCTTTCTAGAGTTGCATAAGTCAAGTCAAATACGTAGGAAAATTTTGAAGTGTGTGAGAGCAAGAATCTATCTTGCTTTAATTCATTTTGTATCTGTGTGGCCTTCTTCCTCAGATAAAATGAAAACAAAGATCATATTGATTCATAATAACATTGCTTCACTAGAATATGGCCATCAAAGCCCTGTCAGCGGAGTTAAATCATGCTTAAAAGTACACAACTTTCTCTTAACAAAAAATAGAAGTTATAAGTGGTGAATCCTAGTAAAATTAGTTGTCCATTTTCAAATCGTCCATATCAATCTTTTGTTCTTTCTTTTGTTTTTCGTCTTGATTCTAGACATGTCATATTTTGAAACATCTTTTTTTAATCAAATGCTAGTTTAATATGATATCCTTTTGTACATCCTGCAGGGAATTGAAATGCTTTCTCTTGGCTCATTCAAGACTGGTGCCATTCTACTGGTGAGGAGGGTTTTTTTGTTTTGAAGAATCCTATATTAACTTATCCATAAGCTTTGGATGACACCAAAATCTATATCTGCAGGCTGGACTCTTTTTTTATGATATATTCTGGGTCTTTTTTACTCCCGTAATGGTCAGCGTTGCCAAATCATTTGATGCACCGATAAAGGTATGTATTAATTTTAGTTTGGAATTGGGTGGTTCTTGCCACAATTTTGAGATATGATTCTAACAAAATAGTGTTTTTTTTCTTTTCTAGCTTTTATTCCCAACAAGAGATGCCATACGCCCATTTTCTATGCTTGGTTTAGGTGACATTGTAATTCCAGGTATGACATACTTAATGGGTGGTAGCTCATGATAATATGATATATCATTAGTGTACCTCTTGTGAAGTCAGTTCATAAATTTAGTTATTATGAACAATTTGGATTTTGTGGAGGTTTGGGATTAATATTTTTTGAACAGAGTGGTGGTAATATGGTTTACTTTTATTGATTAAACTCTATGGAGGTAATATATGTAGGTAATTTTGCTAGGAGAGGAAAAACTTATATCATTACTTATGCTACCAGTTACACTGTGAACTTGTGTAGGAGATTTATAGCTTAATCTGTTTATGGAAGTCTAACGGTTGCATGATGTCTTATTGTCTTCCCATGATTTATTTGATTATGGAATCCAAATTGTCAGGTTAATGTAGATTGTATGTATTAGGAAAAATATGTCGTTCTACAAGATTCACACGAACAGTACCACTACGTCACGATGTGGGAATGCAATTAACCGCACAAAATGAACACATGGATATTACATGTTTTGGTGAAAAATAGAGCTACTTCACGACCAAACTATCAAGGCAATCTTATTACTTTCGTCTCAGGCACACCACACACGTGTGTGTATTTGTATTAATGTGTTTTCATGTTTTTCATTGTCTTTTATAAAATGGTCTTCTATTATATCTACAATATTCCAGACTCCAAAAAACTCCTTAATTTTTGGTCAAGGGTTTGGCTTAAACCAGGCTTGATCTTTGAATTTTTTTCTGGATATGATCATATGAGCTCTGGATCATATGTAAGTTGTTGCTTGTTCTAACTTTAATGATAACTACGGGCCTTTACACACACACATATATATATGTGTGTGTATGTATCTATGTATGATTGTATGTGTGTGTGTTAATTTTCTGTGTGTGTGTATTTATTAATCTTGTAATTAATACACATGTGCATGTATGCGGAAGTGTTTGTGTATATGCATAAAGGAGAACAGGCTTCAACCACAACATGGAAATTTTAGTTTTTTTAGTTAAATTATCCTAGCAATGTTTGGCTGTTGATCATGCTTTTTACCCAATTATAATTTTTCATATGCCTTTGTATGTGTTTACATATATGTATGCTGGTGAACAGGCATTTTTGTAGCCTTGGCGCTGAGATTTGATGTGTCACGAGGGAGAGAGAGCCAGTACTTCAAGAGTGCATTCGCAGGATATGCTGTTGGTGTGGTTCTTACGATTATTGTCATGAATTGGTTTCAAGCTGCACAGGTTGGTATTTTGTGGCCATGTTTGACAAACAGATTCCACCTTAAAATGGAGCCGAATTTCTTCTGCTTTTTTTCTTTTTGAATGAATGCATGTAACCCAATGATGTTTTTGTTTCAGCCCGCTCTGTTATACATTGTACCAGCAGTTATTGGGTTCTTGGCTGTGCATTGCATATGGAATGGGGAGGTCAAACCGGTAAGCCTTGATGCGTACATAGAAAAAAAATCGTCTTACATATATACATATTTTTTAATTTTATGGGTCAGGCAACGGGTCTAAGTGGGTTAAAGCTAAAATGGCATGGTGTCGTATGGTTTGAAATGGACTGTCAGGTTGGGATGATCCTCAACCCACTTTTTTTCTCCATTTTTAATTTTAATATATATATCTTTGATGCATACAATATGATTAAATGACCATAATGTCACAATCATTAAATAAGTTATTTGCAGTGCATAAAATCACTTTGGGTGACTTTTGACCCATTGTGGTGAAACCGAATCCAAATGGACCCATCTTTAGTAAATAGTAAATTGGTTGAAATTGCCACTTTCAATTTGTAGCATATTCTAATACGACTGTGTTTGGCCGTTGACAGTTATTGGAGTTTGACGAGTCTAAAACTGCTATTAGTGGTGATGGTGATGTAGATGAAGATACAAGCAAGAAAGTAGAGTAAGAGATGAAAGTTTGGTTTACAAAATACAGTTATTCACAGTAGGAGAAACTTTGTTTTTTTTTCTTTTTTTAACTTCTTTTTACCGGCATTGTAACTCCAATACATTTGGTTAACTTATGCCTATAGATTTTGGAGTTCATCTTTTTTCTGGCATTGTAGCTCCAATCTTTTTGGTTTGTTTTAGTCTTTCACATGCTGATAAGTTTAAGAGTCGGCATCAAAGCTGATGGGTAGACCACAAGACAAGATGTAGATAATATAGCGGTGGCTGGACGGTTGATCACTTGGGACTCTTTAAAGGAGGTCTCAAGATTCAAATCTTGCAGCTTCCAACTCCTTGGGGTCACCTAATACTGTCCAAATCCAAATTCTTGGATAACTGTGATTTGCTGGATCTCAAGGGGAAGAGAAAAGGAGGGTGAAAAAGGGGGTGGGAGGGGGAGGAAGGGGGGGTGGGTCACCTGTAGGGTTTCGGGTGTTACCCAAAAGGTCATAATATCTATTAACAAAATCAAGGACATAGAACATCTTCTAATCTAAATAAAAGACTAATATATATCAAATTTATTAAACGATATTAATATTTTTATTTAATAAAATAAAATTAATTGCTCAATCTTGATTATTCATTTAAACAAAATTGGAATTCAAAATTTTACTTTTATTAGTTAAAATTGAATCAAGATTATTAGATGGGTTTCATACATACCTCACTTAAAACTTAAAATATCATATTTGTTCAATCTAATTTATGAATATCGTATTTAATCTTTATAACAGATGAAAATATCATATTTAACGGAATTTTTTATTTTATCATTTTAAAATATTTTTAATTCTTTTTAATTATATCAATAAAAACATAGAGTTATGTTCAATAAAGTCCATGTAAAAAACAGTTTTGAAATTTTAATATTCAATCACATGTGATTTAGTATACAATCATATGTGAATTGTAAAAACATAGCATGTAAATTATGAAAATGTTACTCCGTTCAAAATTTTAAAATACAATCTGGACCATTGATGTTATTGATCCAAAAGCAAAATTAGTCCCTTAGGACTATGGATTGATTATGGACTATATTGAACATTCTTCTAAAAAAATAACCTTATTACCCTAATTGTAACAAGAGATTTGTACAAAAATACAATTATGTGTCTTCGTATTATGATATCACGTTTCTGCCATCACGTCTGCTTTCAACTTCGTGTCGAAACTTTCACCGCTTGTTTGGGTGTTGACGCTGTTTGTCACAATTTTTTTAAATTCTCATTTTTTTCATGTTTTATAATCATTTAATATCTTTTTATTAATATTGATCATTTTTTAAAACTAATCCGTGTATCACACGAGCATCTAATCTAGTAAAGAAGAATATCTTTCACTTTCACTTTGTAATTTTACATCGATCTTCACCTCACAGTATCTTTAACATATAAGAAGAATATCTTTTAAGAATATTCTTTTTCTTCAAAATCTTCATCTTCAAATATACTCTAAAAACCTTTACGCTAAAACTTTTTATACCAACTAGATTATCTTAATAGAACACTTGACTTTAATTAGATTACAGTTTAGTAAAAACATTTATACTAACTTAATAATTCATCTCTATATACAATATTAATGGGTTGAAAAGGTTAAAGAAAAAGGTCTTAAATTGGCCTTTTGGAATAAATGGTCTCTTAATATGTGGAGGAAAGGAAAATTCAAATCCTCCAAACTTCTATAAAAACTCAAGTAAGGTATACTGTACAAATGTAGATTTTATATGATATTGTTATTATGATATGAGAGATGATTTGTACACAACACTTTGTTACCACATACAACAATCATGACTTTTTGTATCCATACAAACTCACAAACTATTTTTCTCAACCACATATTCAAGAGTATTGTGGTTCAAACATATACTTTTTGTTGTGTATGACAAAAAAGTGCTGTGTATAAATCATCTGCCTTATAAAAATCATACATCTAATGTGATTTTTATCAATCACCTCTATAAATAACATACACGACAAAGATAAAAATAAACACCTTTACAAATAACATTTCATATTAATTAAAATAGTTTGTAGAGGGTACTTTAGTGTAACCTTATACTTGATATCAACATCTTATCCTAACCATGTTATGCATATACATACAAATAATGTATGTTCTACATTTGTCCGGCCAATCTCATTTTCCATGCTTGTACTAGAAACCGACTTTCACTTTGTTTGAGTAAAGATCTTGCTAGAGGATATATAGTAAAATTCACATCCACAATGACGATTATTTTTAATTTCTCCTTGTACGAGTTTGGTTACACTGATGTATGCACAAAAAGTCGTTACCAACTCTTGAATTTGTCATTATATAATAGCCATGTTTGTTTGAACTATAATATCCATTAAATATATAGATGAGAAAAATAGATAGCAGATCTATAAGGACATAACATACATAATAACTGACAACTGTATATGACAAACTAGTATCCTATGCAAATCATCTCTTTAAAAGTTAGCCATGTTTGCAAACTATTTGTTGAAAAGGGGTCAAAATATAAAAAATAATATTTAGGAGGACGAGAATGCAAAAACCTTACAAATATTGGTTGGTTGGTAAAGTCGCCTATACGAGCGGCCCTTTTCCATCAGAGCTCACCACATCATTCATAAGCCCCCACTTCTGTGTTTTTAGGTGAAGAAAACAGAGTGAGTGCTGTTCTTCAAGTGAGAGAGAAAACCCACAAATCTGAAGGAAAAACAATCACTTATTTCGTAGAAAAATGGATTCGGATTACGGAGTTCCAAGAGAGCTTTCTGATCTGCAAAAGAATCGATCTTTATACAAGCCTGAGCTCCCTCCATGCCTTCAGGTTTCTCTTTTTACAATCCAAATCACAACTTACCAACTGTTTTTCTTCAGATTTATACATATACATACATTACATCTTTCGCTTGCCATTGCATCGAGTTTTATTGTTTCATAGTGGTAAATCATGGATCGAATCAAGGGTTCGTGTATAAAGTTCAAGAATATTCAGTGATTCGATGAAATTGAAACGGGATTTAGATCTGACGTGTGTAGATCACGTGTTTTGTTATGTATTCGTGCTTTTCGTTTTCGCTTTTTATCGTCTTTTTTTCATGTCACCTTTTGGCTGCTTTGTGAATATTTTTGATTCGGTTTGACTGCTTTGAATGTTCGAATAGCATCTTTATCCTAGGGCTTCTTTTTCCTGCAGCTGGGAATATTGAAATTTCAAAGATACCCGCGGTTAAAGTATTAATCAAACAGTTATCAGGTGTAGGGATCCAAAAGATGGGTTGATAAAAATTTCAAACCAGTAACCATTTTTGTTCTTGAAAGAAGTAATTTTAATGTCATTATCAGATACAAATAATGAAGAAACTGTATTTAAGTTGTTATAGAGTGATGCTTGTTTGACTTCTTTTTTCTTTTTCTGTTTTCTTTTTTAACACATCATCTGTAGTCGTCTTTCATTTACTCACGTTTTTTTTTCTTTTGTGGGGGTGGGTGTTTAGCTGTGCGTTCAAACTGAAGTTGAAATAACCAGTTTTGACTTTTGATAACCCATTATGTTCATTTTTTTTCCAATTTTTACTGTCAGAATAATGAGATATGAAAGAAAGACATGTTGATGCGTTACATTACTATTTTTCAATTCGCAATACTTAGTTTTTATAAGCATATCCAAACATCTCTTTGTTTGTAACTTGAAGCTTTTCTTTCAGCTTTAGAAAGTGTTTACACTCAGGTATTTTTATCATGAACATTGATTATATATTGAGTTATGAACCATGCGTTATGGGTTTGTGTACAGGGAACTACTGTGCGAGTAGAATTTGGTGATGCAACTGCTGCTGCAGATCCTTCTGATGCTCATGCCATTGCTCGATCATTTCCTCACACTTATGGTCAACCTTTGGCTCATTTTTTCAGAGAAAAATCTCAAACAGCCAATGCTCAGACTATTAGTGAACATCCTGCAGTAAGGTATAAATTGACTTCATTGAGTATCTTTTCTTACTGCAATTCACGTACTTAAATTCTCGGGGAATAAGTAATGACTAATGAGAATTTTTAATAGTTCATAATTCCAGATGTCAAAGTTGTTGGATAAGACATATAAGTTTTGACATGGAGATGTGTGCTAGTATTCATGTATTGCTCAAATAGTACTACATGCATACCCTGAAATTCCTTTTTCAGAGTTAACAGTGTAAAAAATAATTGAGAATAAATAAGTTATAATAGTGTACTTCCTAAAAAAAATTAAATACTGTGTGTATACCCTACTTGAAAATCTTTGACTGTGGTCCACCAAATATGATGTTCTTTGATCTAACAGGACCTTCTGCTTACTATCTTCTCTTTCAGGGTTGGATTGGTTTTCTGTGGTAGACAATCTCCTGGAGGACATAATGTTGTATGGGGACTTCATGAAGCTCTCAAAATTCACAACCCTAAAAGTGTTTTGCTTGGATTTCTAGGTAAATAGATTCACTTTCCTATGCTCCTATTTTTATTGTGGGACTGATTCTGGGCGGTATCTTGGGATATTTACTCATAAGAATTGTGTAATGCATGTAACTAGGTGGTTCTGAAGGTTTGTTTGCTCAAAAAACTCTCGAGATCACAGATGATGTTCTTGCAACCTACAAAAATCAAGGTACTTGTGAGAAACAAACAATTTTATGATTATTGGGGGGGTTTTTTTTTTTTTGAAAGTAATTTCATTTATGGCTATTTTAATCCTTTGAAGGTGGTTATGATCTGTTGGGAAGAACCAAGGATCAAATCAGAACCACTGAACAAGTAAATTCCGCAATGGCTGCATGCAAGGCTTTGAATTTGGATGGCCTTGTGATTGTTGGAGGTATATATTAATTTTGATGAAAGATAATTGTCGGCTGTAGAATTCTTGTCTTGTTTTCTAACCCATTGGTTTGCTTGAAGGTGTAACATCTAACACAGATGCCGCTCAGCTTGCTGAGACTTTTGCAGAAGCTAAATGCTCTACAAAGGTTGTTATGCGTGCCCTCATTTGTCACATACATCTCTCATGTATCAAGATTTATTTTACCTCTTTATATAAATAATTGTTGAAATTGTTTCTAATTTCATAGGTGGTTGGAGTACCTGTTACCTTGAATGGAGATCTTAAGAACCAGTTTGTTGAAGCAAATGTTGGTTTTGATACTATTTGCAAGGTATAGTAGATACTACGGTATGAACAGCTTTAGATATACTAACAATTTGAATATAGGCAAATGTTATGGAGACAAATATAAGCAATATTCAGATTATTGTAGTTATAAAAAGATTATCAATTTGAAAAACAGAGTTGCTCAAAGCTCGAGTATAAAACCTTTTGTGATTTTGATGTACCCACCCTTGAGAATATTTATCTGCTTGTAATCACCATTTTGTTTTTCTTTTAGGTTAATTCTCAACTCATTAGTAACGTCTGCACGGATGCTCTTTCTGCTGAAAAGGTAAATCTTTCTATTCAAATAATCCCCTCACTCTTGGATACATAGATGTTAAATTGATAATAGAGCTGGTTATTCCAGCCCGTTTACTGATGATTAGGTCGATTTTGGTTGTGTTTTATCTCAAATGGTTCAGTTTTGGACGAACAAAAAAAAAAGCTAAAAGGGGAATGGGTCAAATGGGCTTAGACTCGCACAGTCTATTTGTAGTGCATACACCCTTTTAATATTTCTATCAGAGAGTAGGTTTTTATATAATAATATTGTCTTGCAATATTTTTATAAAAAAATTGAAGAAAAAATTGTTTGCTATTCAACTCATCCCGACCCCATTTTGAACCATGCTATAATGAGTTAATGACCCATGTCAAACCTTACCCAACCCACCCACCTTGCCACCTCTATTTAATATCATGTCGAAGTTATTCCATCTGCTTTCTTGCTATTACATTACTTAAACTAGCAGCCTTGTTAAAATCTAATCGGTTCTCTTTCTTTGCAGTACTACTATTTTATCCGGCTCATGGGTAGGAAGGCGTCTCATGTTGCTGTGGAATGCACACTTCAGTCACACCCTAACATGGTGCACTCACATTTCCTTCCATTCTTTTTTTCCCAGTAATTCTTCTTTATGTTCTTTGGTTTAATCTTCCAATATCTTCCTTGTAGGTTATTCTTGCTGAAGAAGTTGCTGCTTCAAAGCTTACTATCTTTGACATAACCAAACAGATTTGTGATGCTGTGCAAGCCAGGGCAGAGCAAGGTATTTGCTGCTGCTGTTGTTAGAGGTGGCAAATTCGACTCATTTACTTATGAATGGGTCGATTTGAGTGATGTTTTCTTTCTAACAGGTCAAAATAACAGGCTTTCACTAGAAGGGGATAGGTCAAATGGGTTGAAAGTCGCCCAAAGTCTAACTTTTATGATACGAACTCCTATAATATTTTTTTTTCAAAATTTTTGATCGTCATACTAACAATATTGTTTTTGTTATCATAAGTAACAATAATTATAAATTGATCAAGCAAAAATGTACAAAAAATGCAAGCAGGTCAACCCAGGTCGGCCAATTTCGGCCTGTACGAAGAAGAAGGTCCCTTTCAACCCATACCCATTGTGACCTGTTACTGAACTCACCCATCGTTCCACCTCTTATTGTTGTTAATATGGTGCTGGTTACCAATGTTGGCATATCTTTAACATTTGTTTATTGTTCAGACAAGAATCATGGCGTTATTCTACTTCCAGAAGGGCTTATAGAAAGCATCCCTGAAGTTTATGCACTATTGCAGGTAACTAAACTTGTAAAACTGCAATTCCTTTCGTTCTGGGAAACTGTCGGTATTCTATGTTGAAAATGAAATTCCTTATTTGGTGCCATGTTTTAAGTAAGCATATTTAAGACAATTCATTCGCCTGAATGATTTTTAGATGTTGTCTCTTAATTGTCAGTATTATTTACATGAACTTTCAACGTTGGGTCTTCAATACTTGATTAAAAATCATCTCTAAAGTTTGAAAATTTTACATTGCCTGATGCTATGATATTAACACATTTGTCTACTCAGGAAATTCATAGTCTTCTACGTCAAGGTGTTTCTGCTGATAATATTTCCACTAAACTGTCACCTTGGGCATCCGCCTTGTTTGAATTTATGCCGCCCTTTATTAGAAAACAGGTATGCATATGACATGATTCTGCACATGGATATATGCCCGTATCCTGAACCCGTATTTTGGTGCTCATTTAGATTCTCTTTATTGTGGCAGCTTCTCCTCCATCCTGAATCAGATGACTCAGCCCAGTTGTCTCAGGTACTTCATTGGTGATTTGAGGTGTCAATTCCGGCACATTTACGTATAAATCGGTCGATTTGAGTTCTATCATATTCTAATTCTAATGGGTAAACGAAGAAAATTTTTAATTAAAAATAAAAACATTAAAGGAAACAGGTCAAACAGTTTGAATGTCGCTCAAAGTGTATATTTAATTCTTAAAATGTCATAAATCGTTTTATTCGGGTCACCTGAGTCGGTGTGTGCAACCAAACCTGTTTCCTAACTCGACCATTCTCCACCTCGTCATTGATGGTTGCGTACATTTCTCAGATTGAGACGGAGAAGCTTCTTGCCGAGCTTGTGGAAGCAGAAATCAACAAGCGACTGGTAGGATGCAAACCATACAGATGCTGAATCTTGTTTTGTTCTTGGAAGAAGCTAGGAAATATCTTTTCATTCCGCAATCATAGTTAATTATTATGCTAATATATTTTTTTAACATGTAAACAGAAAGAAGGTACATATAAGGGGAAGAAATTTAATGCCATCTGCCACTTTTTTGGCTACCAAGCTCGTGGTTCTTTGCCTTCAAAATTCGATTGTGATTATGCATATGTAAGTTCCTCTGCTTTAGCTGATTGATGTACATACTCCATCATAAATGTCAAGATGAATGGGTCAGGCACTCAGGCAGCTTGGCTAATTTTAAAACACAGCTTACCTAAATTTGAAACATTTATAATGTAGGTCCTTGGACATATTAGTTACCATATTCTGGCAGCTGGTTTGAATGGTTATATGGCAACCGTCACTAACCTCAAGAGTCCTTCAAACAAATGGCGTTGTGGCGCTGCTCCAATAACAGTAGGGTCTCCACCATTTAAATAACAACCATCTTTATGACTGTTATTTTTATCTTCTTTTTTTCTGTATTGTTTTATAATTAGAAACTTTATTTCTATCTGCAATATGTGGATTAGTGATTTTCTTTCTTTTTCCTGACATTCTAGGCTATGATGACTGTAAAACATTATGGACGTGGGTCAGGGTCAGGGGCTGTAACACTGGGGAAACCTGTAGTCCATCCTGCAACAGTGGATTTAAGAGGCAAAGTATACGAGTATGTGAAGTTTTCATTTCATTTTGTTCCTATTTTTCTAATCTCTAAGGATTCTAATGGAGGGAACAATATTAAATGCGATAATTTATGGTGGGAATTGATGCAGGCTGCTTCGAAAAAATGCAACAAGATTCTTGATTGATGATGTTTACAGAAACCCAGGACCCCTTCAGTTTGAAGGTCCAGGTGCCGATTCTAAAGCTGTCAGCTTGTGTGTAGAGGACCTCGATTACATGGGCCGTATTAAGGAATTAAATGAATATCTTGACAAGGTATACATTGTTTGTCCCCAATCTCTAGTGTCTAATACAAGTGGCAAATTGGGCAGGTTGCTTCGGGTTGTCTTGAATTCAGTTCTTTAGTGAACAATTAGTGTGTAGCATATGATTACAAAACTATATTATTTTCATTAATAATCTAATTTTTGAATATACTGATTTAGGGAGGTTTTAGGCATTGAAAGTTATGCAGCAACTCATGACCCTTATCCTTTTCTTTTCTTTATTAAATCTAATCAGTTTGACCCATTAGATAATAAATTATAACTGGAATTAACCTCATTCATTCATAAGTAAATCGTCAAAATTGCCACTTATGTTTCATGTGTGAATCAACCTAATTCATACATACGTGTGATAAGAGGCATTCATCATAGCAAATATATTACATTTTACATTTGAACTAAATCACTACCATCATTTTATATTTAAAGAGGGATCTTAGATCCTAAAGTATTCAATAATCATCAGAAAATCCATAAATCATCTATAGACCTACTACACGGCACCAGACTCGTGATTCCACATGAACCAAGGAGACATTAGCATTTCAGTGTATTTATCAATCATTTACTTAACACATGGTTGTCAGTTGATATCATTCTCGATTTGTTGTACCTACAGGTAAGAACGATTGTGAAACCAGGATGTTCTCAGGATGTACTGAAAGCTGCATTGAGCGCCATGTCTTCTGTGACAGACATTCTTTCTGTCATGACCTCACAACGTCTCGAGTAGTTGCAACTCCACTCGCCTGCTGATTTGATCTTCCAAAGACTCGATTCTATGGTGCTTCCTAACTCACAGTACTCGAACCTCCTTTATTTTCTCAATTTTGTGATGAGTTCCTTTTTACTTATTGAAGGCAAACAATTAGATTTCAGCTACGTAATTGTTACTTTGTTGTTTTCGATTTCGGTTTTTGTTCTTGTTGGTGGAAGTGCTTTTAATGAGAAATAATGCTCGACATTTGTCAAATCATCAGACATTTTTGGTCTTTGAAACACCTACACTGCATCTAATTTATGTAACGGGTTTAAAACGTGGTATCGAAAGTGTGTTTAAATCGAATATTGCTACTAGTTTAATTTTCAATGTCTAACAAACGTTTACGCTGTTTTCTTGAGTTATTTTCTGGATGGAAAGGGAGGGGAAGGGAAAGAAATCATTAGTGTTATGTGTTCTCAAGTTTTTTTAAAGAGGGGAAGGGAAGGCGGAGGGAAGGAGGGGCTATTTGGTTAAAAAATCATACTCCCAAATATAGGATGATTTGGACGGAAAGGGTTCCCCCTTCCTTTTCCTTCCAACTCGAACACAACCTAATCATCTTTCTTCTTTCCCTTCACTCTTTCCTTCCCATTTCCTTCCTTAAAAAACTCGAGAACGGAGCGCTAGGGCTAAATCGATGACTCCTAATTTTCAAGGGTCTTGATAGGTGAGTAAAATCTATACTTCCCAGATCTGTAAGGCTTTTAATTAATGGCAAGTGTTTAGGGTGTTGTTCAAGTCAAAGTAGCTAATCCGGTCTTAGCAGGATACGAAAATTCGATAAAACAAAATGGCTAAGCATAAAATGATACATAGTTTTAGTTATGAATGTAATAGTCAGTCAGATAAGGATTCTGAATTAATAATTTGAAAGATAAAAATATTACCATTTTAACGGTATTGCAAAATGAAATATGACTGTCTAATAAGAATTGCAAAAATTATTGGTTTAGACGAGAATCGTTTTTTTTTCCGTATAAGAATTGCAAAAATTAATTATGGTCTTTGACTAAAACAAATTAATGGGTAATAATTGTAAAGGCTTATTAATGTGCTCATCAATGAGTCATTAACGGCTTATTATAACACATTAATGAGGGTAGTTTGAAAAAATCAAGTCATAGTCTATCCGGACGCAATTCACAGTTGGGTAAATATATAAATGACCAAAATACCCCTATTAATGAGTCGTTAGTTGTGTTACAAACAGTTCTTGTACGAAAAACAATTCTCATTTGAACTTTCCCCTACTCCAATAATCATAATTTCTTAAACTTCTATACATTGAATCTTCTAATCTATACTACTATATTAAGCATACAATACAATACTCTTTCCCATTAAAAATTAAGAGTTCTTAATTTTTCAATCAAAACTAAATCTCCACCTTTAATTTTGTTTACATTAATCTCAACCATTCATTCATTAAACCTTTCATCTCCTCCTCTCCTTTAACAAATAAGGTGGTTTGGGCATACGGATTCGACTAGCATTCACGTGGGTAGCATTTGAATGCGGAATCACCCGAACGGGATTCTACTTGACTTTCTTTCCGATGGTCCTATCTTATTAGAAAAAGTAAATAGTGGATCTTCGACTAGCATTTCGTGGAAATCATAGTTGGTAGTGGCTTTTTTGCTTTGACCAGGCCAAATATCTTGATTACGACGAATTATAATTTATTTATTTCTAAAAACATATATTTCAATTTTCTTTTAAGTAAAAGTGTATAAACAATATTATCATACTATTAAATAAAAACTTTCATATAACATAAATTTGATGAATTTTTTTATAACATTCAAGCTTCATTCATAAGCATCATTGTCTCCTCTGTTATCTGCACCACAAGTATTCACCCTCATCCTTCTTTGATCGTTACTGCCGCATTACGTGGGTACTACACTAGTATAAATAAAAGACTAACATGTAACAAATTTATTAAATAATCTCAACTCTTCATTTAATAAAATAAATTTAATTATTTAATCGTGACCATCCATTTAATTAAAATTAGAATTCCAATTTTGACTTTTCTAAATTAAAATTAATCAAATTATTAGATAAATTTCATATATGCCCTTCTTAAACATTAAAATGTCATATTTGTCCATCTTAATTTACAAATATCATATTAACCCTTTATAACATTTCAAAATATTATATTAACCAAAATATTAATTTATCATTTTAAAATGTTTTCTTCCGTCAAATCTGCCTTCAACCTCGCCTCAACCCTTCCACCGCTTGTCTGGTGTTAATGTCGTCTATCTTTATTTCTTTCCTGTTTATCATTTTCTTTAATCAACCCGTGTATTACTCGAACATCTAATCTACTCGGATATTACTTCCATTTAATTGAAAGAAATCATAAAACACTTCCATTGTAATTTGGTGACTTCTAATTTTGTTACAGCAGTTTAATCAAAAAAAATTCCAAGACAGCGATGTTTTATAATTTATATGATGGAATAGTATGTGGTATATAATCAAATTTTATTCTCAGTCGTCGCAAATATCATTTTTCACCACGAATGACCACACCTCCGGCCAGCATCATCGCCGCCGCCACCTGCCTCTGTCTGCCACCATCGCTGTCGTCTCACCACCCTCGCTACTACCTATGCGAGCCGCGATGGGTGGTGGTAGTGGTGGACGATGATGGTGATGGGTGACGTCGGTGGTGGTTAGTGGTTGTAGATGCGTTGGTGGTGATTAGTGGTTGTAGCTGCGGTAGGCGGTGGGGATGATTAGTGATGGCGCGGCGGTTGCGAGTGGTGGTGGGCTATAGCAGTTTTAAGTGTTTTTATGATATAACAAATTTCTGCGCAAAATAAGGGGCTTTTTTAATCATTTCTCAAGTAAAAATTTGTAAGAAGTACTTTTTTAATTAAAAATCAAACACACTTTTTCACTTATATCTATCCGTCAATAGACATAAGATTTTACAAATAATTATTCAAAAAAGTCGCTTTAATACAAGGGAACCGTTGATGTACGCTGCATCGAGGGTGTTGTTTTGTTATTTTATTCGGTTTTCAGGTATTTCGTTTTTAAAATATAACCAATAACCGAACTGTATAAGAATTCGTTTCGGGTTTATTTGGGTTCCGTTAAAATAAAGTCTCATTCGAGTTTAACTAAATAAGAATTTTTGTATTTCTTTTATGTTCTTATTAAACTTTTTTTTATTATACTTGTTTAACCAAAATCGTATAATGATCTAACGGAGAAATAAAAAATAATAATCAATGTAATTGTAAACTCAAGTAGGGGTGTCTTCTTTTTCAAGATACATATCTTAAAGCATAGCTTACAAGTCTCCAATGCATTAGCAAACCCATTATTGATAAGTATCCATCCAAAGGTTTAATCTTCTTCCATCCATCACCTACCCTGATTATGATAACCTGTGAACTCCTTTTTCTAATCAAAATTATCCCCTGCAATCTCTACAACCACTTGAAGCTAACAAAAACAAGGACAATGCTTTCTCACTCACCATCACCATTCACCACCATGGATAAATTCTCATCCTGCTTGCTGCCCTTTTGATCGATCTGCAGCCTCATATATCCAGGCTGCATCGATCGAGGATCGCACAAGTTTTACTATATCCAGCCACATAACCTACAGGAGATCCATCCTGCACTATACAGTTTTGCAGTCCTTGATAGCTTGCCCACCAAACATCTCACCCGCTACCCGACCCGAAATGAATATGGTTTATCCAATTAAGCCGCGTTAGATACTCAATAACTAAATAACCCGACTCTTATTACCCGGATTCATTGTTCTCGTTTGTGCAGGTTCGGTTTTTTTCAACACCCCTACGCTGCACATGACCACAAACACTTGTTTACAAACATCTACTCATCCGCGAATGTTTTTATTAAATAAGTGTTTATCTCTAAAAAAACAAACAAGACCTAATTCTTTCGTAAAATGAGATTTCTAGGTTAGCATGTTTACCGAGAAAGTCGAGATATGATCTAATGTACGCAGTCTAACAGCTTCCGTGACGGTTAACATGTTACCTTTTATTTACGGGTTACATTCAGCGACGAAAGTTCTTAGCTAAGAAATACCCATAATAATAATACATTGATTATAAGCTTAAGCTGCAAATTAAGAATTCAAATTTTATTCATTTTCTTCGACTTTTAATAATGAGTTCTCGAAGTCGATCCCCAACCCATCACATCACCTGAAAAAGGGTAATCAGAACCGTCATTGTTATTCCCCGCCGCCGTGTTAAACACAGAAACCCCTCCACCGCCGCCGCTTGATACTCCCGAACACTGGGAAGCCGTTTGTTGTAGTTGTGCGCTACCACCATTACCGACGTCTTCCTCCGAATCCTCCACCGGTAGTCTCTCAAACACCGCATTCGCAAAAGACGCCGCCATTATAACCACCGGACCTGAAGCTATCAACGGACCAGCAGGAATTCCACCTACCACTTGCCCCTCCCCGCCGCCCAAAAATATCGACAACCCACCTGCATTAGGCGGCGCCGGCGGCGGAAGCACCGTACCTGAAAGAAGAGTGTCCAAATTTCGTAAAATTAATTCTTAGCTTATTATGTCGTTATTTTCTCGGCTTATTTCTAAGCCCATCTTTTTTGATCGAGTTATCTTCTTGTTATAATAATAACTTTATTAAAAATAAGCCATAATAATCTCAACCAAACACCTCCCAAAAAAATTCCGGTATTATTCTGCGACCGTCGCACCTCCGTACCTGAAAGTGTAAGTATCTCAAACCGTCCGTGAAGCGTGACGACGTTGTTAGAAGGATCCGCCGGCTGTCGCAAGGTGACGTCAGCAACGACGCCTGTACCACTCATAACAGACACGCCTCTTCCTCTCCGGCGAGCGAAAACGGAAAGGCCTTCGACGATATCAGCGCCGTCAGAGACCTCAAGAACATGAGATCGGAGGGAATTGGGGTTTTCACGGCTGACGATAACGGGTGGTTTGGGCTTGTTCTTGGAGCCAGGTGGACGGCCACGGGAACGACGAATAGGACCGCCACTACAGTCGGTGTCATCGGGAGAAGCGATGTCTAGGAGGTTGTGAAGGTAGCCGGTGGCGGACTGGTGATTGGGGTGGTCGTCGTAATCTGACATTGAATAGTCTGTCAACGTAAACAACCAATCTATCTTTCTTCTTCTACTCAATCAATAAAACTAAAAGTAGCATCCTGTCTCCCCACGCCTTTATCTTATCCTGCATTAATTATGGAATTAGAATTAGGGAAAACGATGTCGGCCGGTGGTTTCGTACTACTAATTAGGGGTATCAGAAAAAACCGAAACAAAATAAAAAATCGTAAATACAAACCGAAAACGAACCATTTCAAAACCGAACGATTTTGGTTTGGTTTCGGTTTTATATCAAAACCGAATCATGCTTATCCCTACTCGTAAATACGTAATCTTGTAATTATATATCTTTTATTTAAAGTTATTGAAAAAATAATAAATTGTATGTTTATTTACATTTAAAATATTTTTTGAATTATGTTTAAAACTAATTTGCTTAATTTAGTCTATTACTTTTTACACCTTTAAGTACCTGAGTTATTGTATTTTAGTATGACTTTAGTATTTCGTTAAAAGGATTTACTTTTTTAAAATTTATTAAACTATACTCTAAGTGTTAATGTATGTATCCAAATTTTTAAAATGTTATTGTGTGCGTTAAACTTTCAAAATATGTGTTATTATGTGTATTAAACTTCCTATTGTATGCATTAAACTTATACTTTTTTTGCTTTTTTATATAATCAAAATACGTACAATAACAACAAATTAAAAGTTCAATACACACAATAACATTTTTGGAAGGTGAATACATACATTAACATTTGGGGTATAGTTTAATACATTTTGAAAAAAGTAAACCCTTCGTTAAAAATATCAATGTATGTAAACAAGTTTATTTTATATCAAAAAAATTACAACTTGAATATTTGATTTATTGTATGCATTTGATGACTTGAATAACAGGTAATTGTATTGTTAATAGCGGTGGGATATGGGCTAGCGGACATAGCCAAAATATTGGTTTAAAATAGTGGTCCTAAATAGTGGAGGTGCTAATATCGCTATTATTTGACTGTGATTTGAATAGTGGTTTTCTAGTAAAACAGCGTTATTTTTTATTAAACTGTTTTTTGTCAGCCTAATTTCAGCATGTTACATAACCCAATCCAAGGTGTTAAGGTGTTCCTCCCTATACGAGATTGAGCGTTCAAGTCACGTCATAAACATAAAGTATATTTTAAGGTGTAATTTAGACGAGTGTGTGTATTTGTTGTTTAAAAAACACTATATAAATAAAAGTTAAAATAAGAAGATATGGATTCCTCAAATTTCTTGTACAAATATTGACCAAGTTAAATTACTAATTAAGTTAAGTATAATTTTTAATTAAGTTCGATAAGTTAACTAAAATCTTTAAATGGTTAAAACCGGTTGAAGATTACATATAACGATAGGTATTAAAAAGTATGTTGTTGTATTAAACTTAAAAAAATAGTTTTTTAGTATATATAATGATAATGATAATGATAGGAGAACGTTCGTAATATGATTTAAAATGGGGATGTGAGTATTTATAGGAGGGGACTGGAGTAGTATGTGTTTGTATAAACGATGAAGTAGAAAATATTTCACCCACATTAATCGGCAAAGGTAGGGGCGGATTCAGGATTTTTATTAACCGGTGGCACCATATAATAGTAAAAATAAAATTAATTAAAATTCTAGGTGTTGTTCGGATTTTTTTAGGGTTTCTAGTTAATCGGGTTGGGTTAACAAGGTTTTGGTTGTTCCGCTATTTTAGGGCCAAAATTTGTAACAAAACACAATTTATATGCAGCCCTGTTAATTAAATTATCATTTTTAAGGTAAACTAAAGTATTTTAAAGGTATAAATTGAAGATTGAACTATATCTTATCTTTTTTTAATAAAAATTTTATTTTTCATTAGATTTTGCATAAAAAAATCACTGGTGGCACCCCAAAATTTGTCTAGTGGCACAAACTCGAAAACGTTAAAATTTTTCACTCCGTTTGCGAAATTGACTGGTGATCCATGCCACCACCAAATATAGCTAGGTCCGCCTATGGGCATAGGCACGACAATTTCCCAACCATGACCACGAATACTACAAACATGTAGTGGAACCACGCTTACATCAGCAACGAAGTCATTCACCATGACCTGGTGACCTCCCATGACAAACCCCTACCTATGCTCTTTAGGTGTTGTTTGTTTTTTAAGAAACAAGAATACTTGTGTCTCTTTCCACATTTATAAAGATGTTGTTTGTTTTTAAAAAACAAGTTCTTTCCGTTTTTAATATGGCATAAGTTAAAGGTTAAGAGTTGAAATAGAAGCAAATAAATGTATACAAACTTTAGATCAAGGTAAGGAATAAGCCCTTGAAAGCAAAGTAAAGAATGATAAATTGAAATTGAAGCAAAATCATAGTGAAGCAAAAAATTGTATGCAAACTTATTACAACAAAATGTTTCTATCAAATCAAATACATATATTTATCAAGGAGATTCCATGTTTTGAAAAACAACTGAAAAGAGTATGGTGTTGTATTAAGAGAGACACAAAGGTTAGGGTTGAAAATGTTTTTAAGATAATAATAAGGTTGTTCATTTTGTTTTAAGAAACTAGCAAAAAAAAGTTTTTGAGTGTTTGAGTTAGCTTATTAATTTCGGCTTATAATCTTATCAACTTATTAGTTTATTTAGTGTTTATGTTAGCTTATTAGCTAATAAGGTAATAAACTAGAATGTTTGATAATTTAGCTTATATTGTAAAATGACCAAAAGGGTATGTTTATATATTTAGTAAAAATATATTATACTAAACCTTTATTTTATGAATTTTAAGTTTTTTGTCATTTCTTTATTTTCTTTCTAACATTTTTAACACAAGTTAACAGTTCGGTACAGTTTGTTTCATAGAATTAGAAGGAATGAATTAATTTAAATTCCATCCAGCCCACTTATGGAATAACTTTCCATTGCTTAAGGAGATGTAAACAACCAAAAGAACAAGATTTCATTCAAAAACAATTTTACCAAACGCAATATAGCACGAAATTTGATTCCAATTCCATTTTATTCCTTTGAATACTGCGAAACAAACGAAACCTTATAGTTTATATTATTTTTCAAATGTGTGATATTATCTTATATACTACCTTTACAATTCCTTAAAATACAATTTCTCGTTAAGACAAACGAAGAAAACATAATAATTTTTAAGCCATGTAACTGGAAGTCAAGGCCTATAAATGCATGCAATTGGAATTCAATAAAAACGAATGTGTGCTATATATAGTAATTTCTTACGTGAAGAAAATATGCTATATGATCTACTAACAATATATATCAAACCGTGCGTTGCCCCGAGTGATATTCAAATAATCATATTCTTAGTAATTTAATTTACATATCTTCCAATATAAATAAAAAAGACTAATTAGAAAAAAATTATTAGACAATCTAAACCCTTTATTTAACAAAAGATTTAATTTTGACCGTTAATTTGCTTCAAATTAAAAAATTAATTTTAACTTTTTAGAGTCAAAGTGTTTTAAATCTTATCCTACTAAATTAATTCATATGACAAATTTAAAGGTAGATCTATAGATTTTACTTATCTATATTTTTTAAATTATTATACCTAATTAATTTAAACATATAACCGTACATATGTTGATTTTACTTAACATATTTTTTAAGTTATTAATTCAAATTCTACTAAAATTATGTATGATAAGATATATCAATAATAAAATATTATATACATTCAAATCATTGTCCTTATCTATATTTATTATATATATATACACACTACAAATTATATCGTAATTAAATTTTATATCCTTCTTAAAATTGTCATCAGATCGAGCTCTTATTTCGTTCATACAATGCAATCATATATTTAGCTAAACGAATATAAAATAATACTTTCACATAAATAATTATGGTTACCCGTGTGTGTACACGGGTATAGCACTAGCTGTTTAATAAATCATTAAACACCACAACAACTATTTAATTTATCTAATTTTGGTTCAATTACTTACACCAATACAATTTTAAAGTTAGATTATCTTTTTCTCTAATTATTTAATAATAATATTTTTTATTTTATTGTTTTTTATAAACTATTTTAACAACTAATAAAAAGGTTGATTGGAAAAAAGAAATAAAGAAAACAGAAAAAGAAGAAAGAACATGGATATATTATCGAACATGTTGAAATCGACAACATGGAATATGTTGTCGAGCACAATATTCTAACAATATATACTAACACTACATTCCGCACATACCATACCCTACATTCTTGAAATCGAACATGTTGTCGAGCACAAACTATTCTCATTGCAACCGCATTGCGCGAGTATAATGCTAGTATATATTAAATAGCTAATGACCACTAATTTGTGGTAACTATTTTCCTTTTATTCTTTAACTTAATGACCACTTTTTTGTGGTGACAGTCTTACTAACTCGCTAAATAGAGAAGAAAAAAGAGTAACTAATGACCACTATAGTTAGTCACTAAGTCTCAAATGCATTGATCATAATATTTTGGTCATTAATTGAAACTTTTCATTGTATTATAAAAAATATATTATTAATTTTATTAGGGGTTTAATGACTGATGAGTGACCAAAAATTTAGTATGGTCACTTAATTTGTAGAACTACCAAAATCCAGTGACGACTCAAGATATGGTGATTAAATGACGTTAGTGACCAAATTTTAGGTTGTGGAATTAGCAAATACATTAATCTAGAAAGCAGCTAGCATGTATCAAATTTTTTATTCTTATTTATTTGGTAGCATAAACTTATGAAGGCACTTGGATATGTTCTGAGTAGTTGTGTCAATTTTCTCGTTTAATTATTTCCAAAAGTAAGGCCACCCAAGTGTAACACCGCTTTCGTAAAACAGCGAATTTAGTAAAAATTCAAGTTTTTAAATATGCGTGGGTCCGTTTGAAAATAAGATACTACTATAATAAGCAGCGGAAATTTAAATCAAAAGTTAACATCATGTATTTACAATCCAAAACTCTGAAACAACGTGTTTGGTGTTACTCTAACCCACAACCGACCATAACATATAACAACACAACATACAAAAAGTGTTCCTTCAAAAAATATGTACAACCAACAGCAGCCAACCCATCTCACCAGGCCACCTAATCTTTACCTGTAAAAAGGATCAATGAAGCAATATTAGCTATAAAATAGGTAGTGAGTACTAACTTATCACAAGTATCAACAAAGCGAGTTATATAACACAGGAATAAGCAATCAATGCTATCCTATCACATTGCGGTGTGCTTGTAACGCCCCAAAAATATTTTTTTTAATAATATAATTCACCATAAGTATTCATTCGAATAAATAAATAAATAAAAATAAGATTGTCATTACATTCATCCCAAATAAATAAGTATTAAGTTTTGGTAGCGGAAGCTTTAAAATAAATGTTTAAGTAAATATTAAATCAGAAATCTTCGATTCGCTGTCACGCTGGTGCCATGCCCGATGGTCCTGAAAAGAATTAAACAACAACGGGTAAGCTATAAGCTTAGTGAGCAA
>JAUEJL010072479.1:0-16390 GCA_032274825.1 Drosophyllum lusitanicum | reverse complement strand
ATTCACTTCTAACGGGTCATAATTGCTATTTATGGGTTATATTCACTTCTAACGGGTCATAATTGCTATTTATGGGTCATATTTACTTCTAACGGGTCATAATTGCTATTTATGGGTTATATTCACTTCTAACGGGTCAGTGAGATGGAAGCACAAGACCCATAAATCACATGAAAACTACAAATTTTGATACTAATGTCCTATAATAATCTAGTTCCACCCTCCGGTAACTTTAATCAGTTCAAATAAATAATAATATTAAATATAAAATAAAATAACCTTACCTCGAAGGGAAATATGATATGTGCATAGTGAAGCACAATCTGCAATAATAATATTGAAATAGGACCTTTGTGCAAGGTAAGACTTGTGTCTCATAAACTAAAATAGCATACCTATGCTAACGTGAAGCACAATCTGCAATAAAAGGTTAGACTCATAAACTAAAATAGCATACCTATGCTAAAGTAATTACAGAAGACTCTTTGGTAGCAAGAAACTTTTTCAGGTAATGGTCCTGTAGTTTTTAAATCCTGAAAACAAGTGCATATAAACTGAGAAAAAAAAACAATTCCCATGTTTTGTTGAAATAAATATGTGAAAATAAATTAATATATATTTTGATTTATGCATCATAACTACAATTTAATGAACAGCTACCTCCTAACCTGATCAAGAACAACTTCATCTCATTTTTTCAAGGAATAAGGGGTGGCCAAATCTGCACCTGCTGGCATTGATATTACAAGATTCCAACTGTGCATAACAGAGTACACAATGAACAACACAAAAACAAATTCAAAGCCATGTCTAGTATAAAAAAAAAGATAACTTTTATTGTGCAGTATATTTGTATAACAATTAAGATAAGTAGACAATAAGCATGGAGATGAATAATTTTATAAAAAGCTCAAAGCTATTTTCCTATTGAAAGTGCAGACTACAAGTAAAATCCTTATGCATTCAACACACTTAGAACATGTACACACTAATAAATACAAAATCGTCAAGAAATAGTGCTTACCCTCGTGGACCAAAAGTATTTTACTGAACTCACTAAGGAATTATGTCGAACACCTGTTGAACAAAAGCAGCTTGAAAATCTATCAAAATCTAAACACGAAAACAAATTGATTAAAAAAACCCCTAAATCTATATAAAAAATGGAAAAGAGACAGGGGAGTACCATTCTCACTATGAGATCTATGATACAACACTTAAACCCATACTTCAAACATAAACATAACAAATTTGATACAACTATCATGAAATCATGAATTTCCCTAGATGGGGTGTCTCTTTCTTGAATAAAATTCATGTTACCATCCACATTAACAATAATTTCTAATTTCTAACAATTAATATATCAAACCAGTCTTAAACACATATTTTTACACAAGCTTAAACCCATACTTCAAACATAAACATAACAAATTTGACCTAACCATCACAAAATCATGAATTTCCCTAAATGTGGTGTATGTTTCTTGAATCAAATTCATGCTACCATCAAATTCATAAAGCTTAACAATTAGATACTTGGAAAATAAGCATAAAACAGAGTTTCAAAGCAAAATTCAGAATCTCAAAGCAAAAATGTTATCAATTTGAAACAAAAAATAATTTCAAAGAAAAAACCAGAAAAAAGGAGACTAACCTCAATGTAGCTTGAAGGAGGAGGTCAGCGGCGGTGGTTAGAGATGATGGTCAGCGGCGTTGGTTGCGTGGGTCAGCAGTGGTACGTGGATACTAGAGATCGAGCGGGCGAGTGAATGTAGGACAACGAAGAAGGAAGCGAACGGCGTTGGGCTAAGGTGGTGGTCGGCTCTGGTAGGTACGTGGTGGTCAGCGAGGAATCAAGAGGGAGCGAACTGCGATAGACGACGGTGGCAAGGTAGGGCGAGCGGAGACAGGGGGTGTCGGAGCGGCGGATCGAGAGAGAGACATCGAGAGATGTGTGTTTGAAGGCTGAGGAAGTGAAAAGGAGGGTTTTAATTCAGAAAGCAATAGAGGCGACAGGTTTAGGGGCGACAACGAAAAAAGAGGGGGGAAACATTGCCGGGCTTTTTTCTATTGGCTTTAGTAGCGACACCAATAGACACGACATATGACAATAAGTGCGACATAACTGGGTGTCGCCCCTATTGCCTTATGTCGCGCATATTGATATCGCCCCTATTGCCCGGATTTCTTGTATATGAATTCAGATATTTTTGAAAAACAAATCACATATTTATATATAGCGAAATGCATGTTAATCTTTAAAAAAAGTTTATTTTTGTAATCTCATCACTAATTTGTGGTGATCTGAAACATCTTACAACTAGAAAGTTTATTTTAATAAGTTATTTGTTTTAAAAGCAATATGAACATATAATACTCAATCTTATTTGTTCCAAATATAATATAATATAAATAAGATGTAGACAGTTAAATAATATATATTCTATAAAAAAATCAAAACATCTAAATGTTCTTTAATTATCGGAAAAAAACTTACAAACCACATTCCAATTTATCAAATTTATGATTGTTCGGTACAAAAAATGGAAATTTGAACTTTTTTTCTAATATTGTCTCCTAATGTTAATTACCATACAATTTCTCTCTCTCTCTTTCAACCATCACAAATGTGTTTGAGTAGTGACCAATATTAGACAAGTGTGACTTTATAATACTCTTAATAACGATCATGTTCTCCGCTCATTGACAATTATTTTGAGTTGAAACAAGAAACTTTTACAAAACAGTCTCATCATTCTGGTCTTTTAGCACCTTTATCGTCTCCGTTTTTTACACCGTCATTGTCTTTGCCTTCCAGCAGAAAACATTCATGGCTTATTCATCTTCATCTCAAATTGGCATGCTTTTAGTTGAACATTGTGAACCATATATACTTAATTTTTTCTTATTTAAGAAACTAGAAGTATTGATATATATTTTAGAATTATGAAGCAATATTAAGCATAAACTAAAAAATTTCCAAGAAGAAAAAAGATACACAAAGAATAAAACATATAGTTCGGTATATACACATATAAAAATATATAATATGTTATCATGTTCTTTCTTTTTTCAAATAACAAAAGAGAGAAAATGGAGGAAAGTCGTTTTGCCTTTTTGCAAACAAAATTTCTTAGTGTGAAGACGTACACAAATCATTAGCTTAATAATTTGTTATATAATCTACAACATTTAAATTTTTTTAATAGATTTATAATAAATGGAATACATTATTACTTTTTTTTGTATTATATTCTATTATTTGTAATAAATATTTATAAAAGAATAAATTCGTTCTTGTCTGATGCTATACTGAAGTAGAATAACTATCGGTATTCAATTATTTTCAATGATAAAATCTTTATTATAAATTAATTGTTATAAACTCACTATAAAATAAAAGCTATTTAGTAGTTCACTAAAAACCAAAAATATGTTGCTAAAGACTCCTTAGAAATTAGTGTAGCAGAAGAAAAGATCAATATAAACATTACCGATAAAGTCATGTTATGTACTCTTTTTATTTGTCGCTACAAATTTTTAGACTTTAGTGGCATCTAGCGAAACAAATAGGGTCGTACGGAAGGTAATGAGAGAGAATTAGACGTCGTGAAGCGAATGGGTGGATGACAATGAGAAGATAACGGAGGCGCTATGAACCAATTTCTTAGTCGTAATGGTTGTCATGAACAAAATTTATGACGGTAGATGATATATGATAAGGTAGTGGTTTTATAAGGATTAGATAACAAATGAAAAAAATACAGAAGAAAAGGCAGAGTGTTAGAGAGCTAGCTAGATCATTTAATTTCTTTTTATGTCTTTCATTTTAAAACCAATCTATTTTCTATAATCACCGATTACATCTTACAAATGGTTCTTCTTATTTTAGTATGTGTGTGTGTGTGTGTGAGAGAGAGAGAGAGAGAGAGAGGAGTTTTTGAGTGGATGAAAGTGATTTTGCTTTTAGGAAGTATCAAGTGGGTGATTAGTTTGCAAACCAAATTTTCTTACGTCCACTTTTGTCTCGTTATATCACCAAATTTCTATTCCGTTTATATAAAGCATACAAGTCTAAACACTAGAAGCCCCATCCTTAATTATAAGCTTCATTTCCTATACTTCTACTCTACCTACCTCGTCTACCATATCCATCTACACCAATTCTCACCTGTTTAAATTAAAGGTCGATCTACCAATATAATGGTTCAGCCTGAAATTGGATTGGAAGTCGTCGTCATAGACTCTTCAATTGTCAAACATCAACAACCACCTATAGAACAATCTACCATGAAAAATCATAAAAACCGCTCAATGCGATCACAGAAAGCCATTATTGCTAAGATCAATGCTGGCTACTTCCGGATTTGCGTATCCCTCGGTGGTCAAGCTTTGTTATGGAAAACTCTAAGCGAGAAAACCACCAACTCTTCTTCACCACCAACGTTCGATAACCTTTTCGCCAGGCTACCTTCGAGTGCCTACTTCTTCATTTGGTGTCTTGCATCATGCATCTTCGTATCTCTCTCTATACTATACATTCTTAGGTGCATTTTCCACTTCAACATGGTGAAAGCTGAATACCATCACCATGTAGGAGTCAATTACCTTTTCGCACCATGGATTTCGTTGCTTTTGTTGCTTCAATCAGCTCCATCCTTCATTTTCGAAAACAAATACTCTTATGAATATGTATGGTGGCCAGTTATCATCCCCGTGATTGCTCTAGATGTTAAGATATACGGACAGTGGTTCACAACCGAGAAAAGGTTTCTTTCAATGGTGGCTAACCCTACGAGTCAGCTTTCAGTGATTGGGAACTTAGTAGGGGCCCATGCCGCCATTAAAATGGGATGGACTGAAAGTGGTATTTGTTTATTTACGTTAGGAATGACACATTATCTGGTGGTTTTTATCACTCTTTACCAGCGGTTATCGGGAAATAATCACCTTCCTTCAAGGCTCCGACCTGTTTTTTTCCTGTTTGTGGCCACCCCAAGCATCGCGGCTTTAGCTTGGAAATCGATTAATAATGGAAACTTTGATATCTTAAGCAAAATGCTCTTCTTCCTATCCTTATTTCTCTTCACATCATTGGTATGTATATGCGTTAGATTAATTTCTTATTTGGTATTCTATTAGTGGCATAAGATCGATCTATGCTGCTTGCAACACCTAACTTAGATGTTGATGCACTCGTAAATTGCTTAAATCACTACACTGATAAATAACATAAATACCATTTTCTTCAACGCTTAGTTCTTGAGTTTTTTTAAAGGAAAGAAAGAAAATGATTTAGAAGGAAACACCCAAAGAAGATGTTCTCGAGTTTCAGTTAAGGAAGGAAAAGTAAGAAAATAAAGGGGTTTGGAGGGAGGCTTATTTTGGTCTCAACTCTATCCACCCAAAATTGAGATGAGTTGGAAGGAAATAATTTCCTTCCCTTCCCTTCCATTTCCTTTTCTTCCCTTATTAAACTCGAGGGGGCGTAAGTGATTTGTGAGTGCATCAACAAGTGGTGTTGCAGCACAAATCTTTTATCAATTATATAAAGCTAATCTTTATATTAATACGATAGTATACGAATCTTGTTTAAAACTTTGAGTTTGTGATGTTAAATTAACTGCAGGCTAGTCGGCCGATGATGTTCAAGAAATCATTGAAACACTTTAGTGTGGCATGGTGGGCTTTCTCTTTTCCACTTTCATTCCTTGCACTAGCATCCATGGCGTACGCCAAACAGGCAGAGGAGGCAGTGGCAACAGGTTTGGCGCTTGTTTTGTCGACGATTTCGGTTCTTGTTTTCTTGTTTCTGCTGGTGTGCTCGACATTGAAGATTGACTCACTTCTTCGCAACCCCATTCTCAGTTTTAGTAATGAAAACCGATGAAGTGTCCCTAAATCTATAACTTAATTTTATTATTGCAACTTTTTGCTTAATTTTGATCCAATATTGTTATGTTTGTCACATGTCAACTAGTTTAACCACCGGACCGATCCGGTTTTTAGAATTTTATAACTTTTTATATATGCAAATCGGACCTTGGAAATTTATAGCTAGTTAAAACATAAAAACACACAACCGTATCATGGATATTGATGTTTTACATATTTACTATCAATCTAAACTCATCAAAAAAGAAATAAAATAATTATCCATAAGTTCACAATCAATCCAAACACATCACAATCAAACCAAATCACGCATTCTGAGACATTCAAGTGTTAAATAAATTAAACTCGCGAGTAGTAAACGTTTAAACAAAAATTCCCTATCATCTTCATCCAAATTAACAAGAACAAGACCACTTTCTTTTTCTACAGTACCAAATAAGATATTTTAATATCAATGTGTGCAAGGTATTTTTCTCTTTTTGAGGTTAAAGGCTTAAGTCTTCTTTGAGACAGAGGTGTAGATCTATAGTGTGTGTACATTTGCTTTACACAAAAAAAAAATGTAAAATAAAAAATGTAATCTTATGATTTTTATATCTAGTAGGAGAAACAACATCACTTGACCTATCATAAGTACTTTCACTATCACGAATTTACCTAAAGACAATGTAAGATCTAAAACAACAACGCCCGATTAACTATGTCCGCATTGTCTATGCTCTAAACATTTCAAAATTATGTAAATTTAAATTTTACACATCTTTTAACATGATTTTCACCATCCCATTTTAAGAAAATCGAATCAGTCAAATTTTATGCTAATATTCTTTTGTTTCATATATATCCGCAACCTCTTTGAACTTTTTAGGGTTAGTTTCCATAAATGTATATAATTTGTCACGTTTTGCTATTGTATTTATCCAACTTTAAAAATCCACTAGTTAGTGTATAAACTTTCATAAATTGTCATTTCATGTATCTGGTTACCTAAAGGTAACCAAAATAGCCACATCAGTAATATTTTAAAAAAAGTTAGATCCGGATGAACATGAACATATGAAGAAACAATCTGTATAAGATGGAACAATCAAAGATTCAAACAATTTGTCTTTCATTAGGATTTGTTCAGTATAAGATGGAGCAAACAATTTGTTTGAACAAATAAGATGAACAAGATGGAACAAATTAACAATATGGAATCGTATTGATAAAAAGACCTAAAAACAATGTGTTCGATTCCATAAACAATTTGTTCATATCGCGAACCATCAATAATAAAATCGTTTCAAACTACATATCTTTAAATTGATTTCAAAACTCAAAACCGTGCATGAACAATCAGAATCGAACAAATCTAAGTTTGAACAAAGATAGGCGTATAGGGTGGTAGATAATCAAAAGCGACTCAAGCCAAAACTTACCATTTATGACGAACCAAGATCATATAAACAATCAAGAACCCATCTGGAATCGCAAATATTTAGGTTCAACAATTGTGGATGAATCAAACCTTCAATGATTTGAAGAACGATCAAAGGTCTGACCTTCAAAGATGAATAAGACCTTCAAATCTGGGTTAGAACAATATCCAATTTCTTCAAATCTTGAACCTGGACCGTATCATCCATATCGAATATGTCACAAACCCAAACCCTAGAATTTAAAGAAGATGATGAAATGGATGAGCAATTGAGATCTCATGGATGAAAGGGATGAAATGTGAAATCTGGAAAACTTGTATGGAAGAGATTAATAATAATATTAACAATAATAACAATAATTTTATTTATTATAATTCATGAAAATCCAAGTTAAATGTCACGTCAGCGGATGACCTGCTACACTAAATATGATAACTTAAATGGTAAGTGTGGTAAGTTTGACACATTAAATGGTAGATTTTAATGTTTGATAAACACATGTAATATCAAAAGATAACAACTTGGAGATGTTTACTGGAATCAAACCCAACTTTTTTTTTACATTTATACGACGACGTACTATACCGAACTGATCTCAGGTTATATCTAAATAGTTGATTTAAGAACACAGTTAGAATCATTTCGTCAACCCATTGACACTTGATCTTCAAGTAATCTTTTTCATTTACGAAAAGGGTTTGAACACACAATCTGCAAACGTAAAGATTAATCAATCTTTCAAAAAATAAAATAGCACAACATTAACAACAGTTTCAATGTAATGTAAACTTTCATTTGTATGTGAAATATCAAAATCATTCCTTGTACAAACCAGATGGTATTTTCCCCTTAACCTATAACTAGTTTCTACCACCATTTTTTCCCACAAAAAAAAAAAAAAAAAAAAAAGCAGACAAATATGACAAGTGAGGGCATAAGAGTTGCAAGAAAACCCAAAAACCAAAAAGAAAACTAAAAGTGTATTGGATTAGGCATTTGTAATATTTGAAATTTGGAGTAACTTTCTTGCTATTTTGACTATCTTCGATCTGACGAGTGCAACTGGGCTCTAAGGTTTTGGTTGTCCTCAAGCAAACGGTCATACTCAAGAAGGAAGCCTTCAGATTGTTTCTTCAACGCCATTGCATTGGCATCTGCATCACTTGCTTCTTTTGTCTTTGCCTCGAGTTTGGATTGAAGATGCGCGACTTTTTCCTTTAGAGTGTTGAGTTCGCCCTCTAAAACTTTAACTTCATCTTGGCTTCCATTTTTTCCGTTCTCAATTATCCGGTTTTGTTTCTTGATAGCTTCCATGTTTTTTCTTCTTATTCGGAGTTCCCTGATGTAATGGTGCAGTCTGTCTATCATTAGTGCAAGAAACAAGGAGAATCCTGCAAGAATTGGGTCTGATCTTTAACACTTGTGTTCAAAACCTAAAAATTACAAATAATAATAATAATAATAATAATAATAATAATAACAGAAAATCTAAGAGCTAGCATAGTGCATCCAGGTGTATGTATACTACAGTGATTAGAAGAACTTTCTTTTGCCAATTTTAAGAATGAATATAAAGTGTAAAAGAAAAACAAAATCCCCAAATCAATAATCTTTGAAATTTGGACATTAACAGGGTGTTTGGGATTCTAATTTATTCACTTATCTGTTTATTGCATTTTTAGAGCAGTCAAATAAACCCCAAACACTCGTGGTATTTTCTTAAAAATAAGCTGTTTATTGGTAAAGTGACTCACTTTTTTTTTAAAGTTAAATATTTCATTCCACTCTAAAACATAATCAGTTTACATCACAGAAGGGGATGTTTAGGATTGCGTTTAGAAACGGATTATCTGATTATCGTGATTTGAAATAGCAAATAATTAGTTTAGAGTGTTTGGTGTTGCATTTTTAGAAATCAATTATATGTGTTTTGGAGACCACAAAACGAAGTTTTGATAATCTACTTTGAGGTTGCTTTTTCAAATTAATTATCAAATTATTGTCATTTTCTTCTTAAAAATCAATTAATCTATTTTGCAAAACTTAAAGAAACTGATTATATGATAATTGTGGTATAGAAGCAGCATAATCAAATCCAAACATTATTATTTCGTAGCACGTTTCTTACGGTTGATTATCTGATTCTAATAACCAAAAACATATAATCTATTTTTAAATCGTAATCCAAAAAAAAAAACGGTCGCGGCTCACTTTAAAATAAGTCCTAAACCTTCTAAGGGGGTGTTTGTTTTAGCTTATTTTATGGGTTTTTTAGCTTATTTTTTGAGCTTATGGGAAATTTGGTATTTGGCTTAGCTTATTAGCTTATGGGCGTATCTTTAGTAAAAATAAGCCACTTTTGAGTGAAGTGAAGACAACTTTTTTTCTCCATATTGGCTTATCTTTATATATTTACATTAGGCATCCTCGATCAATTACTATTTTCACTGTTATTTTGTTGCCCTAATTCCCAAAATTCCCTATCAAGAGGTCAAATCGACATGTTAATATGCTCAAATAAAAAATCTTCTATCAGTTACTAATTTCATTGTTATTTTGTTGCGCTAGTTCCCAAAATTCCCAATCAATTTGACATGCTAATATGCTCAAATCAACAAAATTGAATCAATCAAACCCTAAATCCTGATGCCAATTACACATGTATAACAGGAATTACGGTCAGTGAAAACACACAGAAAGTAACGAGATCGAAGTGGTACCCATGAGAGAAGCTTCAAGAAGGTGTCTTGCGGCAAGAATCTGATCGGTCGGAGTAAGTTCGCCATCACCGTCGTCGTCTCTGTTCCGGCGGTTACGGATCCGCATCACACTGTAGACACTAGACATCATGACGACGAATATAGTTGATCCAACTGCCTTGACAACGATAGGGGCCTGACCGCGCTTGACTCGATCCAGACCCATGATCACAAGCTTCCTAAGAGGGGTTTTAAACACGAAGATTACGATCAATGCCATCTCGGCAAATATGAGAGTGAAAAGAATACGAATCATGGCTGTAAAAGGAATTGTGTGGCTGTGATTGTGCAGTTGCAGGGTAGTAGCATAAGGCCGCAGGTGTATTAGATCACTGAAGACACTCTCAAGGGTTTGGGTTTGGGTTTGAGACGGAGAAGAAGAAGTTTGGACTTTAGAGGATTTGTGTCTTCATTAAAAAAAAATTCTTTAATTTACAATTTGGTCCTCAAAGGACTGAAAACTTGTAATGATATACCCTTTAACTTCAACAGATTTAGATTTTAGGAGTCAAAATAAGAGAATTAGAATTTTACTAGGGTGATATATTAGATTTTGTATAAGATATTTTGTTTTTCCTTTCTCAAAAATATATTAGAGCATCATTAATAAGCATTTAATACATAGACGGATAAAATATTTATACATGCAAATGAAAAATCAAGAATAAAATATTTATTTTTTACTTAACTTTTCCAATGGCCAATCACTCTTTTAGCTTTAAATTAACTTTTAATTTTTTTTCAACTTCTGCGTATTAAAATTAACGCATAGAATCTACTAAAGTACATCCAAAATATTAACTAAAAGTTAACTATTGGGAGTAATGAGTAACTCAGAATTAAAGAGTCTACTAAGCTAGTGAAATACAACCCACTTAACTTACATATATTGTTTAAATCATTTAAATAGAAAACATCTTTTTAGGTGAACAATGTTGATTGTTTGGTTGTTGTGGTAGTTATGAATATGGTGTGTTCATCATTTCTAAAGTTTGTCTTGCACACAGGTCCAATGTATCACAATCTTTCAACTTCAAGTCCTTCAAGAAATGAGACACTCAAACCAACCCCCCCAACACACACACATAAATAGAAATCATGGCTACCATGCTTAGGAGTTAGGATCATTGTGTCTTGGTAATTAAACAAATAGAACGTGTGTATGGGCAAGTGGGGAAGATGATCAGACTTTATTGCAGAACGTGTATTGGACCATGACTACACGCAAAGGGGCATCATGGCACTCATTTTGTGGTTTTTTTGGTAAATAATTCATTATCGTCGAGAAAATAATATCTTGTTTTTGTATGGAAAAATACAATAAAAATAGTACTCTAATATCACTATACTTTGTAAGTTCAGGCCCAAGTGAGTTTTTATAAGTTGAATCAATCGACACACTATTTTTAGTTGATCAAAATATAAGACGTGAACTTGAACAGTTGAACTGCATATACTAAAAGATCGTTAGTTTAGCAGTATAAGATGTTCATCTCTCTTTAAAATTGGAAGTTCAAGTCTCATTGTAAACATATATGTATAGATTAGATGTGTTTATGTTTGTGTTTGGTTATAGTTCCAAAAAATCTGAAATGCCATTAAATAGATAGAAATACATTTAATAATTATCTAGTAGTAATGGTTGATACTAAAAAACATGAAGTTAACCAGTTTAATGAATAAATGTTTACAAAGGATGCTATTATTTAGTCCTCATCCTTCTCACATACTAAATATGTCATATCAATTAATTACAGTTTCTAATGCAGGTCATACACTCACGTACATCACATCAACAAAGTCAAATTAAACAATCAATGAGATCCAAATAGTTTTACTCTTTATAGAAAGTCTAATAATTTGGGTAAGACAATTTGGATCCCCTCCCTATGATATAAACAAGTTCATAAACCTATACAAGTTTTTAATTGGAATCATATTGAGGTGATTATAATTTTAATTTAGAAGAGTGTATTGATATAAGTTTGATTTAGAAGCTAGAGTGTTTTGATATAAACAATATATGGTTGTTTATGTTAACGGTGTTAATTTAGTGGTTAAAAGATCATTATTTTCTAAATTGAGGAGTGAAAGAATGTTAAACATTGTGGATAATTATACTAGAGATATGGTGTTAAAACACTTTCATATTATTGTATTTTGTTTCTGAGTGTTTTTATTTCATGAGATTAATAAATGAATATTTAAGAGAAATCACTCAGGTTCTAAGACACGAGAACATCGTCTGTATCCTAACTCGTTTAATTATATGGCCGGGTTTTATTGGGGAGTTGTGCACGTGTGTGTGTGTATATATATATATATGGGAAAATTGCCGAGAAAGGTAATCTAAATATCGAAAATTGTCAATAAATGTAACGTCCAATTTTTTTGGCCTAGAAAGGATTATAAATTTCAATTTGTAACAAAAAGGATATAATGACCTCTTAGACCTAACAAAAAAAAGATTATAAATTTTAATTTGTAACAAAAAAAAAATATAAATTCCACGCATTATACCCTTTTTTGCTACAAATTGAAATTTATAATCCTTTCTCGGCCAAAAAAATTGGACGTTACCTTTATTGGCAAATTTCGATATTTAGGTTACCTTTCTCGATAATTTGCCCTATATATATATATATATTGTAAGTGATGGAGGTTCAATTAAGAATAAATATTAATTTGCCATATATATATATATATTGTAAGTGATGGAGGTTCAATTGAGAATAAATATTTAAGTGAGAATGAAAGACTTAATCCTAGCCTTTCATTTGAATTGATCGAATAGTTTACATTTGTCTCTTCTTTTTATTCATTACCCAACCATGAATTGCGACGACAATGAATTACAACGAGTGAACTGCGACGGTTAGATCTAATAGATCAACATCTAATTAATGGATATGATTTATTCTCTCATTCTCACATAAATATCCATTTTCACAATAACACTCCCCTCCGTGTTGTACGTAATGGTTATACATACATACGTGCAGTACGTGCTTTTTGGAATTGTGTACGTATAAATTAAAGTGCATAGTTGTAAATTGTTTTTAGACTTTGTCTAGGTAAATGCATCATTGAAGTGTTCTTTAATTTGTGGATATTAAGAAGGCATTAATTAAAAGGTAGGGTAGTTGGGTTATTCATTGGATTTTCTGGCCCTAAAGCTATAAAAATAATTATAAAATCAACAATTAGTAGTTACTACTTAATTAATGTCTAAATAATTTGTGTATATACTAATGCAACCGTATTTTTATTAATGCAAACTACAAAAATTAAATTACAAGAGGGGTAAGACAAGGGAATCACCTTTCTCCTTTTTTGTTTATAATTGCAATGGAATGGCTTCATATTGCTATGCTTGAAGCCATAATGAAGGGGTGCTTTCAAGGAGTTGTTTTCCCCAATAATGGACCGATTCTTTCTCATTTTCTTTTTGCGAACGATGTTATGTTTTTAGGAAAGTGGACAGCTTCTAATGCTACTAACTTTACAAGACTTTTAAGGTGTTTTTATTTAGCATCGGGTTTAAAAGTCAATTTTGCAAAAAGTAAGGTATCTGGACTTGGTGTTCATGAAGATGAGGTTAGAGATCTATCTTCATTCCTTAAATGTGAACATGCAAAACTGCCTTTTACGTATCTTGGGATTACTGTGGGTGCTAACATGAATCTTGCCAAAAATTGAAAACTAGTTGTGGACAAAGTGAGCTCCAAGCTATTCAAGTGGAAATCTAAAACATTATCATTTGGAGGGAGGGTAACACTTTGTAAATCAGTTCTTGGGATTATTCCTTTGTACTTTATGTCTTTGTTTAGAGCCCCAACTAAAGTAATTGATTGTATCAAATAGATCAAAAGGCACTTCATTTGGGGAGTTACAAGTGCTGGGAAAACAAAGTTATGATGGGTTGGATGGCAAAATTTATGTACTCCAAAATGATTAGGTGGGCTAGGAATCGGTTCTCTTAAAGCAGCTAACATCTCATTGCTGATTAAATGGTGGTGGAAACTCAAGATTGACAACCAAGCTTTGTGGGCTAAAGTCATTTGTGCCATTCATAGAATTCAAAGATGTGATCTTTCCACTTTTGATATGTCAAGAAAAGTAAGAGTATGGACAACATTATTAAGGCATGTAAGTCTCTCTCCTTTTTGAATTTAAATATGGATGAATTTTTTATACGAGTGGTAGGGAATGGGAATGATACGTTTTTTTGGCTAGATCGATGGGTAGGAAACACTCCACTTAAAAATATTTTCCCCGATTTGTTCTCATTAGAAGTGGATAAAAATTACACCATTGCTATGAGATTGTTAAATGAATCTGATGATGGGGTTAAATGGAGATGGTTATGAACTAATATAGAAGCCTCGACTCAATTGGCAAGTCAGACTTCGGATTAAAACCTTTTACAATATGTGGTGTTGAATGAAAGTGATGATAATTGGTGTTGGGACGGAGACTCTAGTGGTATTTATTCTGTTAAATCTATGTGTAGCATTATAGAAAATTTATCTTTTTCATCTATTCCATTTCAAAGTTTCTGGAATAATTGGGTTCCTCCTCAAATCAACTGCTTTGTATGGAGGTTGATGTTAAAAGCAATACCTACAAGATCAAATCTCAATGCTCGTGGTATCACAATTCCTTCAACCACATGCCCACTCTGTAGATCTGAGGAAGAAACAGAACAACATTTATTTTATGCTTGTTCAGAAACAAAAAAGGTGTGGAATTGACTTTTAGAATGATGCAATTTGAATGTTCAACGGTACTCATCACTAGAAGAATTTTTTGGCAATTTGCTTAATGGAGGAATCTCGGGAATGAAGAAAAAGTTGTTGGAGGCTGCTACTGGAAGTGTGCTTTGGTTTGTATGAAAATCCCCCAATAATTTGGTATTCAAAGAAAAAGATTATGCTCAATTAGTTGCTACTGAGATTCAAGCAAACTTATTTACACTGATGAAGTTTAGCACTAATTGTAAATCGTTATTTTGGTCTATACGGTGTTGTAATCCTTTATTCCAAATGTAAACTCTTACTTCTCTAGTTCCTTGCTAGAGTTTTATATTTATATATTATTGGCTTACTAAAGGGGGTGATGGTCATGCCGAAGCTTTCTCTCTAGTTTGCCGTTCAAAAAAAAAACAAAAATTAATTAATCTCAACTAATACTTTATAAAAACAAAAGTGAATTTGTTATGTGAGTTTTTTGAGAAAAAAAAGAGTAGGTGAGTGAGTCAAAATAGAAATTTTCATTCTTAAAAAATCTTCTTGTTATCAATAACGAGGAGTTTAATTGGTAAATCAAAAATTGCATGAAGTGATCCAAAGAATTGCAAGGCCCAGATGTGAGGTTGATCTGATTAGAACAACATGTGTACAAGAAGTCTAGGCTGGCCTGGTTCTCCTCTCATTTTTGTCCCGTCTAAATAAGATATGGTTTTTCCCAACCAATTTCATCATGTTATTACCATTAATCCTCAAGTATAAGCCTCTATCTGTTTCATTGTATAGTGACAAATTAACTTTACATATTGTGAATCTGAGAACAAATACATGTTTGTTCATATTTTTACCTAACAATCAAATAACAAAGGCAGAGTGTCATATCCGATATCTCCTTTGAGATTCTATATGTGCCAAAGCAGCTCCACTATCAGTGCTTACAAATTCCAAATTAAAACATGGTGTAAATAGATCCTAATGCCTTGATATGGACCAGCAAATGGATGAAAAAACTGACGGCAGTAATAAGCTTACTAATCACTACTCTATTCCCATCTGAATTGATATCAGCTGTCCAAATTGTGGATTTGGTCATAGAAGAAATCCTGTCAATTTTTTAGCCCACAACATTAAAGCTCGAAATATACTCTAACATCTTCACTAAGGTTTATCAAATAAACAGATTCACCACATGTTTGAGACCTCAGAGTAATTACTCATTTTGCTTCCAGTTGAAGCTTATAAATTATGAAGACCAGCGTTGCATTTCTCACCCAAATGGTCTTCATAATTTATAGAACCAATAGAAGGAACCAGATGCTGTTCGACCATTTGTATGGAGCTTGTAATTGAAAATGCTTCCGATTTTAAATTATTATCTAGTAAAAACCTGATCCAAAATGAGTCAAGTGAAAGGAATTTATTCGGTAAAAATTGTGCATCATGGAAGTAGAAATAAAACAATAAGGTTGATAGCGGGTGCCGGCGAAGAACCGTCAATGTGGTGAACCACATCATACCCGGTAGCATGAAGCATGAAAAGTTTGACCCATGTAGGGTATGAAAC
>JAUEJL010072468.1:0-16391 GCA_032274825.1 Drosophyllum lusitanicum | reverse complement strand
GATATTTTGAAATATTATAAAGGGTAAATATGATATTTATAAATTAAGGTGGACAAATACGATTTTATATGATTTAAGAAGGGCATATATGAAATTATTTCTAATAATTTTGACTCTAAAAAGTCAAAATTGATTTTTTGATTTTAAGTGAATTAATGGTCAATATTAAACATTTTTTAAATAAATGATTTAGATCAAATTATAAATATTATCAAATTAGTCTTTTATTTATATTAGAAGATTTACCATTCATTTGATTGCTTTGTTTTGTTTAATAACTTTAATATAAGAAAACAATTAACATTATCCAAAGGAGAACTTTGTAATTATGCAAAAAAAAAAAATTATATGTTTTTCTAAATAAAGATAAAGTACATCACGACTATGTAATTTTAACTTTTTTTCATACTTTATATCAAAATTAAATTTGAAAATTATCTTGATTTTGAGTTTAAAATTAAGTTCTAAGTTTGACAATAAAAGTAAAAATTGAATTTCAATTTTTATAAAAATGGATGGTTGAGATTTGATTATTAAATATTTTTATTCAAATGGATTGTTTAATTGATTTATTTAATGTTAGTTATTAGAAGATCTCATATAATCTTGAAATTATAAGAGTGTTTATATCCCTAATCATAAAATATCATGCGTTTTTACCAAATTATTTCCCATTTTTTCCTGTCAAATTAAGACATTCAAACTTGGAAATTGAAATTTTTTATATAGGAAGTATACCTAATAAATTAGAAACTACCTAAACTCACCACTATTCGTTTCATTATAAATAGTCAATATCCTTCGAGGGAATAAAGTGTTATTGGGATTATAATCATTCCAAGTTTATATGTAACGCTTGGTATTACTCTCTCTCTACACAACACATACGTACACACGCACAGAAAACACCTTTTGCCCCAGCCCCTCTCTGGCTAGATTCAGAGAGGTGTTTGTGTCTTGGATTAGTAGTACAGACGAAGAAGCTGAAACGACATTAAGACAGCGGTAATCTTGATTACTTACACCCTGCTGATCAAGGTTATTTTCATCATTAACTATATCCAGCAGCTACTGAATCCAACACTGTATACTTGGAGGGTTTGCAGGTGTAAAATGGGAAAGAAGAAGCAAATGCTGGGAGAGATGAAACTATTAGTTGCTGTTGTTCTTCACTTCTTCATTCTTACTGCTGAATCCAAAGTCTCAATGCATAAACAGTCAGTCTCTCTCTCTCTCTCTTCTGCAAATAAACTTAGGAAATGACTTTTTATAAAGGTAGAATAAATGAGATTTTGATGTTTACTTGTTTATATAATTTGCGAGCGTAACATAACCTAAGTTTTAATACTTTGTTTCTACTTTTGTTTTTCTGAGTTTTTCAATTGTGTTTTTTCAACCAAAGACAGGCACATTAACAAAAAGTAGATGATTCGTACATAACAGGATTTGTCCATACATAACAAATACAAGCATTTAACAACACATAGTATAAGTTGATGATGTATAATTAAATTTTTATGTATGAACATGAACTTTAAATCTTGAAATGGTGAAAAAGTGGATGTTGAATTTTAATTATAATGCAATAAGAATTGATTCCTATAATAACATGAATATCGGGTAAGTGCTGTCGAACCGGATGCTAATTTTTTGGCTTGTCAATCGCATGCAATAACATAAATGAGGGTAATTACTTATTATTTAATTTCTGATTTTAATATTTATTCTTTTTACATATTTTTTGCGTAATAAAATGTTTTTATGGTAAATATTAATTAATTTTCCTTTTCCTAGGATTTTGTTTCCTAAATTAAAATGAGAATCTTTTTATAAGGGAATTAACATAAAAAAGTAAGCACTCACAATGCATGGATTTATAAAGAAATAGGCTTCTTTTATGTTATCAAGAGGCCAAAATATAATTTATACACATAACAAGGAAGAACTTTAGAACTAGAATCTTTTAATTAAGAAACAATATCTTTATTGACAGTCTATATCTTACCTCTGCGCATGGCCCAAAATGTTATGGGAGTCTTTGGGTTGCTATCGGGTCACTCGAGAACACCATTACACCCCCCCTCTTCGGGTTAGCTTTTGGGTCCCCTAACCCCCGCTCATCCGCATATTTCCTCCATTTTTTTAGTGTGTAAGAGAGTAAAGGGAGGAAAAATATTGGGTTGTTTGAGTTATGTTATACTTGAGTTTCGAATAAAAGAGAGAAAATAAGGAAAAAATGACGTGACGCTAACGTAACATTTGGGTTGAGAAAGATTAATAGATATATGGTACTCATGGTCTTATACTTTGTGTTTGAGGGATTGGGTAATTTTGATTAATTATTTTAACTATATGTAATTTTTATTTATTATTTTTCTTATGTTTTATTATATTAAATATTACAAGTAGAACACAATTTCAACTTAATTAGTAAAATTTATAAGGTTTATTTCATAATTATTTAAGTTTGAAAACTTAATAGATGAAGTAGTTGAGTCGATAGTAGCTAAATTGCTATATGTATGGTTTGGAGTTTTCTTTCTTTGTACTCAAACCCCTAGATTTCTTTTGACTTTCTATTTGCTTTTTGGTGGATTTGTTGACCTATTTTTTTGACTCATGACTTATACTACAAGTCATGAATTTGTTTGCATATAAGTTGATAATTCTTACAATAAAAATTGTTTATACATAACAATTTATGCATATTTAAATATAAAAAGTGACTAAATTATCTTTCATTAAAGTGATATGCGAGTGTAATATCACTTAAGTTAAATGTTGTTAATATTACGGATAATTTTCCCAATTAATTAAACCGTAATTAACAAAATAAATTATATAAAAATATTTTTATATTTTTAAAAAAATTTATTATATAAAAACAATAAAAGAATCATAATTACCAATTTGAGGAATATTAGTGTAAGCATGTGTTTTACACTTTTACCTTTTCACATGTCTCAATACAATCTTGTGATCTTTGTTTTGTCCATTCTTGTAATCTACTGTAATTCTCAGTAGTCTTCCAGAAGTTCACAAGAAGGACCACCTTGTTAACATAGTTTCATATCACCCCCTTTACCTTTCAAACATTTCATAAACTACCCCTGATATTTTTAAACGAAAAAAAGCATTTATTTTCATGGTTTTATATTACCATTTTGAAATAACATTTTTTTAATGTTAACTTTGATAAACTTTTAACCAAACTTTTGACATATATCCATTCTTGTGTGAATCATGCTCGGTTGTCTAAAATAATAATATAATTAAATAAAAAAGTACACAACATCTATGATCAGAAATAGAGTACGAGTAAGATGTAAAATTTACGCCGTTACGATTCTTAGATCCCATGTTGATATTTGTTGTTTTCCCTATTCTTATCTTATTATTTCTGGTTGCTATAATGGTAAATAAAACCCCGGTGATAATTTGCACACATAACATTTTCGTCCGTATAAAATTATAAATTTTTTTCTCATCTACATATTTAAGGGCATAATTGTCAAAAAAACATACATTTTATTGTGTATGACAAATTTTTGTTATGTATGGACCATTTTTCATAGAACCCATGTCGAATTTATTAATTATCTTAAGAAAATGCCAAGTTTGTTGTGTTTAATACACAACTCTGATACTGTTTCATGAATCTCTTTAACTTTTTCCTGTTTAAAAAAGTGTATCCATTAGATCAATAATTAGTTAATTACCACCTTTATATTAGTTTATATAATAAGGATTAGTCGACTAATATGTATCCTACTTGTAACATTTTCTGATTGTGTGTCGGACTTTAAATTTTCTATTGTGTGTATCGAACATTTAACCAAAATGCATACAATAGCAGCAAATTAAAATTTTGATACACACAATAGAAACTTTTAAAGTTCGATACGTACAATAATAAAACGTGACAAGTTGGATACGTTTTGATAAACTCTAAACACTATATAATTTATAACCTAAATATTAAAAAAATTATATTTCCTTTTACTTTATTGTCATACTTACTCAATGATTGACATGTGTAATCGTTTTCCTTTTACTTTATTGTCACTTCTTAAAAAGAAAATGATTGAGGTGTCATATGAATGCACCAAAAGCAAGGGGCTTCCAAAAAGACATCTCACATACTTTTAAATATTGACAAAAATAAAACCTGTGGTCTGTTGTCACAAAAAGTCGAAAACTTATAATAATTTTATAAAACCCCGTGATGTTTCCACTCACTTGACCCACAACATATATAATTTGGAGTATTGATTATTTGCTTTTTTGGGCTCAAAGATTTATTCAATGCAACACTTGTTATATTCTTTTTGGGTAACCAATGTTATGGCCTATGGGTATGTTATGATTGACTGTTTGTAGTTTTTGAAGCCCTTGTAGATACTACTTTTTATAAAAAGAGAGGTTTTATATGTTTTTACCGGGGTAAGTTTGGTACTGGTCCGGTGACCAAACTGGTACAACCGCACCAAATTGATACGGTATTGAAAATACTGAAACCGGATTTCTTGAACACTTGGTATTGAATATTGAACCGAAATAGAATAATCGGTATTGGTTCGGTACCAGTCCGGGTTTGGGCCAGTCTGGTTCGGGAAATCCCGGTTCGGGAAGATTAAGAAAGAGAATAAGTGGATTATATATATCATCTAATGAGTAGGAAGATGAAATAAGAGGATAAAGTAGGAGAAAATTTAATTTTTCTTTATAAAATACTGAAAGTGATTCTTTCATATAAGTAATTATTCATCCACATAAAATGTATACTTTACCAACTTATAAGATAACTATAAGAATATCATAGCTTATGTGGATGAATTAATTTCTTATATGGAAGAAACGTCTCCCTATAATTGTAGCTTAAAGATATTGTTAATACTACTATAATTATTAAATTAATAATTAATATTACAATTATTGGAAGACTAATAATCCAAGATAGGTTGTAAAATAGTTTATCTTTAGTTTTATGGGTTGCAGCTAATTTATTAAACATGATCTTTTAAACACTTTCTTCATTTGTAGGGTTGAATTTTTATTTTTTTTAACATTAATATTATATAGAAGCTTACATCAAAAAACTTAGGCCCCTTCTTAGACATAGAAAATACGCGATCACCCACCTTGCACATCTTAAATGCCATCTATGGATGCGATCGACTGGTTTTATAGTCAAAGCTGAACATAAACTGTGAATCATATAACTGACAGCTAAACAGAATATTTTAAGTTTTAATCACTACATATTAACTATAGATTTTATGTCATATACCACTGAGACTAAACTCGTTATTTTTACCAAAAGATTATATGTAACCTCATTATAAGTTAACTAAAGGTTGGTTGATCAATTGGATCCAAATTAAACATTTGTTATTGACATATTTATAGTATTTTTATTGTAAAATTAGTAATAGCTTAAGACTTTGTTTAATTATTTAATTATAATTTATTTTTGGTAATTACCTTGTAAAAAAATCAATAATTAAATGAAAAATATGGTGTTTCATCATCTTTATGTGATGGGCAAATTGCAGCAGTCGGGCTTTGAGGAACGACTCGAGAGCTCCGGTGTTATATCCTCCCGTACAATTGCACATGTACGATGATCAAGTAAATTCACACCACCCTTCTTTTGCCTTCTTAGTTTCTTTTTATTTTTTTATTTATTTTTTGACAAATTGTATAAAAATACGACGGACATTGTTTTAGTTATCATTGTATACAACTAAATTTATTTTTTCAAAAAAACAATACGATCATGTTTTATAATCTTTTCATTGTATGAAAGTTGTTGTATGCAATGATAATTATGACGAATTTGTTGTATACGATGGTAACTAAAAATCAGATACAGGAAAAAGTTGTTTGCATACAATGGAAACGTTATGAAAGTTGATCGTATTGTTCTTTAAAAAATAAAGTTGGTTGTATACAATGATAATTAAGACAAATTTTTTTATAGTTTTATACAATTTATCATTATTTTCATATTTTAATGTAAAATATCATGAATTAGCTAGGTATTTATATAAGTAGTCTATTTTACTATTTTTGATAATAATAATAAGAAGAGTTGTTAATTTGGTAATCATAAGTATAAAATAAACAATGTAGATAACATGTGATAGATTTTTACAGATATCCATTTCATTTATTTTAACTTGGATATTATATGCTTAGATTTAATAAATAGTTGACACATCAACATAATTTATAATTAAGAAATAGTATATAAATAGAAGTTTGGTTTATTATGAGTGTCTTTATTTTTGTGATGGGAAAATTATATTCCTTTCTATTAAATATTCCTATTCACTAGACCATAACATTTGGAAATTATTTATTTTTTTTATTGATTTTTACACTTGTCTTGATTTTATGAATAGAATGATTGGTATGATTGTATGAATAAAAAGTAAGAGGATATTGATCCTCTCTAGGTAATACATTATAAAAATAGAGGTTCTATATATATCCTCTTACAGTTACTAAATTTTTCTATCAATTCTGTTACTCACATAATCAAGAAAAGTGTTAAAATCAAAAAACAGATTATTAAAAAGAGAAATGATATATCATTCTAATTTTTATTTCTACTTATCCTCCTACTCACTTGATCAAGACAACAAAATCAAGGGATGAGATGAGAAAAGAGAATTAGTTGAGTACACATGTCATCTTGTGATAAGTAGGAACAAAAAGTATAGGAGGATATTTAATTTCTCGAATAAAAAATATTATTGTATCGCGAATGTCATCATTTAACAATTAAAAATTGAGGATTTAGTAGGACCTAGCTATTTGTTTGAGGTGATATATATCTTTTTACTATTTATTCTTATTTATCCTCTTATGAATATATATTTTTTATAATAATTACCAACATATTGAATTTTTTTTTATTTTTTATTTTTGTGTGTTTTAAGGTAGTAGTAGATAACGGCATCTTTAGCATCACCATCGCCAGTCCAGAAGGCACAGTCATCGGTCTAAGATTTAACGGAATTGACAATATACTCAACGATCGTAACGAAAAGTCTGATCGAGGGTATGCAATTCTCTGTAATATATGGCTATAAAACAAGAAAAATTATTTTATTTTTATTTTTTATTTTTTGGTTTGTTATTTTAGTTAAATATTTTTTTATCGATTATTGCAGATATTGGGATGTAAATTGGAGTGATCCATCGAATTCGAAGGACAATTTGGACAAGTATTTATTCTGTCATTTATCTAGATCGATTAAAAAACGTATATTACGTATTTATTTATTATTTATATTATAGTTTATATAATATATGTCGTATATCAATGATATCTTTAAACCAAAATAATATCATTAAAAACAAAAAACTATATTGTAGTTGATTCTGAAAAAAAAAATTCGGAGAAACAAAGGCCTAGCCGAAGGAGAAGAAAGCTGCAGGTGTTAGCTTATGATACGTGTTTCCGTACTCACAAACACCTAAACGAGCAAATGACGAAATGACTAATATACCTATCATTTAAAATGTCTGTTACTGCTACAAGCCTACAAGCATATATCATATCCTCTGGACGTAAATCATGAACGGTTTTTTTATTAAATTATAACAAGGACAAAAGATTGTTGATGTCTATAAAGCATGTCATGCAGTTTATGTTTTTATTAATTGATTAATTTGTTTGTCTGTTTTGTAGGCTTAACGGCGAACACTTAGATGTCATAGTGAACGACGAAAATCAAGTCGAACTCTCATTCAAAAGACCTTGGATCTTTTCTCAAAAGAACCACGTTTCTTTAAATGTCGACAAAAGGTGTGTCACACATTTCGTCTCCCGTTAAGATTCCAATCTTAATCTTAAGCTTTTACGATTTTACGATTACTATCTTGTGAAGACTAAAATGATTCATCGTAAGATTTGGATTCTGACAACATAGATACGTACTAAAATGAATTAAAAAAGTAAACACATCTTACCTCCTTCGTAGCACATTGAGACGAGATTGAATAACATCGTTGTTACTTAACTTTACATCATAATTATTTTATGAATGAGACTTGTGTAACTTTTTTCTTTAACATTACATTAAACTATACATATATCTATAATAGAACTCAATGCGGTTTGGTTGCTTTACCATTTAATTAATTAATGGTTTGTTTTGATTAAACTGTGTCGTTTCAAGGTTCGTTATAGTACGAGGAGTGAGTGGTTTTTACTCATACGGGATTCTTGAGCGTTTAAGAGGGTGGCCTGATGTCGATGTCTACCAAGGTCGGATTGTATTCAAGCTTCAAGAAAAATTGTAAGAACAGATTAAATAGTAGCTTCATCTTTGATGTTCGAACTTTTAAATGACCAAAACGAAACACATGAATGATATTTATGTGTTGGAATGGAAGGTTTCGTTACATGGCTGTTTCGGATGAAAGGCAAAGAGTTATGCCAACATTCGAAGACCGCGAAAAGGGCATGCCCCTAGACTTTCCTGAAGCTGTTCTTTTGACAGATCCTTCTAATTCTCTTCTTAAAGGAGAGGTACACTTTCTCCCTATGTGATCTTCAAATATGATAGTTATGAGTTCTAAAAGGGTGATTAGTTATAATAGTTATGCACTTATGCTATCTTCTAATTCTCTTCTTGAACTTTTACAACTGTGCAACAGGTAGACGACAAGTACCAGTACTCGACTGAGGATAAAGATAACCGGGTTCATGGTTGGATATGCTCAGACCCGCCAGTCGGGTTTTGGATGATCACGCCAAGTAACGAGTTCCGTACTGCTGGCCCAGTCAAGCAAGACCTCACCTCTCATGCTGGTCCTGTTACTCTTTCTGTAAGTGAACAAGCTGATTTTTAGGCTTATATGATGATCTAAGTTTCAACTTATTTATAGCTGCATAACTTAATTTTAGTATTCTCTTCTTTAATCTTAACTAAGTAAAAAAAAAAAAAAGGAAAAAGTTAATTAAGGCAAAAGGAAAGCTAGTCAAACCGGTTAAAACAGTCAAACATGCCAAGAGTCTTTAAAAGTTTATTGTATATATATATATATATATATATATATGTTGTAATAACAAACACATGGTTTAAGTGCAGATAGAACTAACACCGTGTTTGTAGTAAAAACAGATTATTTGTTAAATATACTTTTAAAAATAATTGATACTTGAAGTGTTTTCGAGTCGACCCGACCTGTGCTAGATTCATGATGATACTTAATAACGACTTCTTTCATTAAACGAATAATTTCAATCTAAGTTCTCAGTACTAATGTGTGCACCTATCTCGGTTGGATTTTAATTCATGGTTACATTATTTAGATGTTTTTTAGCACACATTATGCGGGGATCGATCTGGGAATGAAGTTTCGAGATGGCGAGCCATGGAAAAAGGTTTTCGGACCGGTATTTATATATCTTAACTCAGTTACAACAGAAGACAATCCTCTTTCCCTTTGGGCTGATGCCAAAGAAGAGGTAAATTAACATACTATGTCATCCTTCACAAATAGTTGCTTTTGCAAGTGACTAATGTAACTATGCAAGTAATTCTTAACTCAATACTATGTGATATATATCTACACTAGATGCTACTGCAAACCGAGAGTTGGCCGTACAAATTCCCAAATTCTACCGATTTCCCTCGTGCTCATCAACGTGGTCATGTAGCTGGACGGCTACTAGTTCGCGACACAGTGTTGGCACGTGCCAGCTATGCGTTTATTGGCTTGGCTCCACCAGGTACTCTTGGATCATGGCAACAAGAAACTAAGGTACATTTCCACATCTACCGGATTAAAATACAAGAATATGAAAAAGAAAACTTGACCCGAATACAAGTTTTATTCGGGTCTGAAAAATTTTCTTCCGAACCTGGATTACGATAGGTTAAAATAGTGGGTTGGTTTACAAAATCCTAAAACTAGAACCAAAACCAGGAAGTGGATTAACATATCCAGTTTGCTGGTTCTATGATAAAACTAGTACCTTTGTAAATAATTTCTTTAGTTTAATCTTTGACCTTTTTTGTCATCAGGGTTATCAGTTCTGGACTCAAACTGACAAGTTTGGTTACTTTGAGATCAAGAATGTGCGCCCTGGTTATTACAATCTGTATGCTTGGGTTCCTGGGTACATTGGTGATTACATGTATCCCTCCACTATCAATGTATTGCAAGGTTCTTAATTCTTATCCTATTGAAACTCACTTTTTTTGTTAACTTTCTATTTATAGGGTAATGTGTATACAAAATAAAACTTGTAGGGTACTATGTATTACATTAATCACTATTCACAGAGGATACAATTGATCGAAACCCTGATAGGAAACCCGAATGGAACCTGATCCATCTATACAATTGGGATGGGGTCTTCGTGTATTAAACTCTAATCTCGTTATATCTAAAATATTTTGAACTGTTGCCAGGAAGTAAAATCCGAATGGGTGTGCTTGTATACGAGCCACCAAGAAATGGCCCTACAATTTGGGAAATTGGTATCCCTGATCGCACTGCAGCCGAGTTCTATGTGCCTGAACCAAACCCAACCCTCATGAACCAGTTATACGCCAGCCGAAGAACCGATTCGTAGGCCTATCTTTCTCTATCTGCTTTAATCCAACTTCATTATACAAAAAAGCTTATTCTGATCATATTTGGAATTGGATTACATCAGGTTTAGGCAATATGGTTTATGGGATCGTTACTCTGATCTCTATCCTGATCGAGATTTGGTCTACAAGGTTGGTGTTAGTGATTATGAAACAGATTGGTTTTTCGCACATGTCAATAGGAATGTTGGAAATAAGACATACCTTCCAACTACATGGACTGTCTTATTTGATCTTGAAGATGTGGTTACTACTGGAAACTATACTATACAACTAGCATTGGCATCAGCCACAGCTGCAGAACTGCAAGTAAGCAACTAGATCACTATACATTAATCCATCATTTATGTGAACTTTGACAGTTAAAAAGTGTGTAGAATTGTGACACTAGTCATGACAAATTGCTTCTAAACCTTCACACTTCATAATATGGGGTCATGGGGAGCGAATATCAATTAAAAAAACGTAGAGTATTATTACTCTAACAGTTATAACTTTTGCTAGACGATTTCTGATATATTCGTTTTACTTTTACAAATCAATTGACTCTTATTTACCTTTGTTTCCAGGTTAGAATCAATGACCCAAGAGGGGCAATGCCTTCCTATACGACAGGGCTGATTGGGAGGGATAATGCAATTGCAAGACATGGGATTCATGGGCTTTATTGGTTATATAGCATCGATGTCTTGCATTCTCAACTTCGAGCTGGAACAAACGCTATGTATTTAGCACAAACCAGAGGTCTTAGTCCTTTTAGAGGAGTCATGTATGATTATATCCGATTAGAAGGACCCCCTCATTTGTAAATTCAACTAATTATATATTTATACATATTACATTTGTTTTTCTAACAAGAAAGTAAATGGAAAAGGTTCAGTTAGTTGATGTGTAAAATTAACAACTTCAATACAGTATGTATACATGGGTTATGCAGATAGTTGATGTAATATGATAGTTTTAAACACATAATCAATCTTTTTTTATACCCTTCCAATGTATTACTTGTTATTTATAGTATAGTACTCTTTCAGAGCTTCTTATTTGTAGTTATCCTGATTAAATAAGTTTCCACTGATAACTATATATTGGCATGATACAGAAACAGCATTATAGATACAGCGTTAATCCGAAATTTTGTTATGAAGTTATAAGAAGTTATTGCTATAGAAGTGTTAATCTGCAAGAGAAATCTGATATATTATGCTACATATATAAGTACACAATCATCTGTTATTCATATGTTAATTGACAAAGATACAAGCCTTCGTTGCTGTTTTGTTTTATCTATAATTTATGCTCACATGTAGACATTTAAAGAATAGACGGTTTGTTATTATACTTGAGAAAAAGGCTTTGAAGATCTTTTTACATTTATTTTCAGCAAAGGTGTATCATCTTTTTTTTAAATAGATACTCTTACGTATATATTTGTAACCGACTCTCGTCCTTGGTTCTAACTCCATAACCTGAATGTTTAAAATCCGGGTATTTAGTTTACCGGGTGTGGCGATATTGGTTCCAAAGAGGTAATCAACAAGATCAAAGATCAATAAAATATATGAACATATCAAATATCAATAAAAAATCAGTCGAATGCTTTTTATTAATTTCTCAAACTGTCAGTTCAAATCAAGATCAAATCTTGATTCAAAATCATTGATTATAATTTAACTCTCTCTGTGATCTCACAAACTAATTAATAGACCCTGTTTACTATTCAACTTATGAATCCAAAACGTAATGAACTCTATAAACAGGAATACCACTTAGGTATGGACTAACCTTCACAGACAAATGTGTGCTTGACTAACAAAGCATATTGCAATCTTATTTTGAGATTGGTTTATATACATGTACATACGGATAAACATTAGACTAAAACTTATTAATAAAATTAAACTATTGATGGGAATGAGAAAAGGATAGACAAATGTGTGCTTGACTAACAAAGCATATTGCAATCTTATTTTGAGATTGGTTTATATACAAGTACATACGGATAAACATTAGACTAAAACTTATTAATAAAATTAAACTATTGATGGGAATGAGAAAAGGATGGCCAACAAAGAAAATGTTATGCAAGAGGAACCAAATGATGATATAATTTTTGATGATTTGAAAGATTTTAATACTGGAGATTTCTATGTGTACCGATTTGAATATCTAAAAAGCAAATCATTATCTAATGCTGAAGTAGATCCAATGATGTAAGCTGGATTTGGTGAAATTGATGGTGATAAAGTAGTAGAAGAAGAAAGCGAGAAAAAGAATGAGAGTGAGAGTGAGTATGTGAGAAAGAACAAGAGACTGCCAAGGGAACCCTAACATTAAAAAAGACGGGAAGCCACATTTGCTACAGGACCCAATGTGTTTGAGTCTAGTATTGTAATAGACATTGTCATCCCAATAGTGCATGCACATATCCCCACCGGGCACTTAGTTCTTTCTCAACAAAGGATCGTTCCAGTTGAGCACGGAGATAAAACACATATACTATGAGCTTCTCATTTGGAGAAAGTTGGTATTGAAACAAGAGATAGTCCTCTTCACATATTGAACTGACGAGATTTGTTTGAACATATCAAAATTATTTGAACACATAAATTTAATTGAACTTATCAATATCAAGTTGTACATATCATCAATTAGCTTGAACATATCAAAAAATTTAAACATGTCAAAAGCTATATTCATATTATAATGAACTCATCACATAATACAAAAATTTTAATGACCACTTAGATCAGTTTGCACACTTAGTGCGTAGAAAACATTAAGTGACTAACATCTAATTACATAATATTCACTAAGAACTATATATCTAATCTATATCTTCTTGAGGTATTATGGATTCTCAGGGACTAGGGAATTGTTGGTTTATGCAATTTTATGCTATCTTTGATGACTTATACCACTACTCACACACCTTCCTAAGTTGGTCTGATTGAGTTTTAGCCTCTTCACGAAGAAGTTTGTTTATGTGCATTTTGACATTCTAGATCACTTTGGGCCTTTTTACCAGCATTAATGAGAATTAAGTTTTCCTTAAGTTCTTTTTTGAGTTTAGCTATTTCGGTTCTTAAGCCAACTTAAACTTTAAGACTTGTATTAAAATCATTTAACAAATAATCAAATATAAGATATTTTTCTTCATCATTGTAAGAGTTGAAGTTGTTTACCTTAACATGGATGATGGATTCCAGCGGCTTGATTTGCTATTCTTTTCAGCCCCATCCATGTCTTTCTCAAAAGTGATTTCGGACAAACGAAAATCCACTTGTTTTTCTTCAAACTCTTTTTCATGAGCCATCAAACACATATCTTGGATGTCATCATCATTTGAGGTAGATGATTAAGTATCCCAAGATTTACCAACGAGTCCTTTGTCTTTGGGCTTGTCCTCTGACTTTATTTCCTTGAGCTAACTATATATCTTTTTGTATTTCTCAGCTCTATAAGCATTCTTATCTTCTACTGAAGCTGATTCTCCTTTCTTTGCACCGCACTTAGTAGCAATATGTCCCTTTTTTTGACAATTAAAGCACACAGTCTTATTGTGATCAACGGAACTCTTCCTTTGTCTTTGTCAAATTGACCTCTTCCTATTCTTGCTCTTCTCAGCTTCCTAGCTTGTCATATCTATTTTCTTAGTGATGGCTTGAAATTCGTCAGCCTAATTATCTTCATCTAAACGTCACAACTCATCTTCAAACTCTGACTCAAACTCCGTTTCAACAACTAGAGCTTTGGATCCCTTTTTCTTCCTTTGTGCAACTAATGCAGTTCCAATGCCTTTTAGGGACTCCTTTAGTAGTTGTTAAGACTTCTTCTAATCCATATATAGTTTGTTAATGATTAAGCACAAAAGCCAGAGATGGATTGGAGGTTATAAAGTGGTAAAGTTCCTCTAGCCATGAATGCAATAGTAACTTCTTTAAACCATTTTGATAACACATCCAAGAACTTCAGTACTACCTCTGCCTCATCTTTATTGACACCCACACTTAGTTGGTCATTTATCAAGCAATGAAATCTAATAAAAATCTTAGAAAGACTTTCATCCATCTTAAAGAAATAGTTCTCATAGGATTCATTTAGATAATTCTCTTTTTGTTGCTTCACCACATCAGTGCCCTCATAGGTAACACTCAAAGTATCCCACATCTCTTTTGTAGTTTGGTACCCAACCACCGTATACAAAAGTGGGTTAGTAAGGGCATTTGCAAGAATACTTTTTAGCCTTGTCATCCAATACATATAGTTTGTTGTCTTCATCAGTCTAGGATGATAAAGGCTTTTTTGGGCTCTTTGCCAAAACTACTAGGATTAGAAGATAGATCCAGGACTGAGGGCACTGTTGAAGACAAATGACAAAGGTGTTGAGTACGCAACAACAAATGTTTGAAGAAGAGGGGTTGAATACAAACTTAAGCTTTTTAAATTAATTGCACACACTTGTACTTTTAATATAATTCTTATTTATTATGAATCAAGAATTACATGTATGAGGAAGCGGGAATTCCCAATACAATAAAAGATGGCAACTAATGTGTCTAACACATAGACAAGCTTCTCTTAAACAAGTAATGTTTAGGAGGTCCAACACATGGACAAGTTGTTCTACACTTATGCAAACTCTAAAACTTTGTCTTGCTAAAAGCTTAGTTCTTCAAGAGATATGTTCAATGAGTGTATATGTGTAGTGTTCTTCTCTTTTGCATGCTGTGAATGCATGTCTATTTATAGAAGTTCTTGGCCGATTATTTAGAAGATCCTTTAACTGATGATGTGGTAACCGAAAAGACATAAATATTATTATAACGCAAATGGGCAAGTGGCAGTATCACTTTACTTGAGTATAAGTAGAGTGTTTGCTCTTTTCGAAAAAGATCCGCCTATTGATAATATAATAATATTATTTATCTTATCTTGTTACCTTGAAACTCTAACTTTCCTTTTTCATGTTGGAACTTTCTTCGTCAGTCATGCTTCTTCAGATTTGACTTTACTAAAGATGTAGTTTCCAGCCATGCTTTAGTATTTGAATAAATCTTCGAGATCTTTTCATCAGAGGTAACTTTATCCTTTTCCATATCTAAAACTTGATCTATGTATATTCAGAAGATACAAGAAGTGCAAATACTTTTACATATGAAAGATCCAAGGCATAAACAAACAACACATGTTCTGCTTTTTTACTAAAAATTACATTTTAAACAGAGTTTGTAAAATATATTTAATGACTTCGTTGAAGAATGTACTTGAACCAAAATAAGTTTGTCTTAAGTAGGAGACGTTTGGGATGTTTAGTGATGGTCATTTGCTTTAGTTGATTCCAGAGATGCTCTGATATTTATCCATCTGAAATACTTCAAACATTTTACGCATCTAAAATGATTGAAAGTCTTTTGTCGTTGTCTTTCATTGAAACTCGGTACTTGAAGAGTCCTTGTTGTTACTCTGTTGCTTGTAACTTTTGTGTTAGAAATTAAACAACACATGTTTAATTTCAGTCTTTCTAAAAGTAAGTTTTGTTAACATCAAATCCTACATATTTCGTTTGATTATGGGCTAAAATGATTATCTACTCAACAATCTCCCCCTATTTGATGATGATAAAACCCTTTTTTTGAAGAATCAGTTTGACTTCGATTTATCAATGTAACAGACCGTGCCCCGCGATGCGCCGGCGCACCGACCACCCGGCGACGACAGCTGTCAGGCCTGCAGACCAATACACCCCAACCCTTCCCTCTGGGCTTCCCC